>PVKU01010684.1:0-49838 GCA_004027475.1 Anoura caudifer | reverse complement strand
TAATTATAACGTGCCTTGGTGTGTTCCTCCTTGGGTCCAACTTCTTTGGGACTCTCTGAGCTTCCTGGACTTCCTGGAAGACTATTTCCTTTGCCAGATTGGGGAAGTTCTCCTTTATTATTTGTTCAAATAAGTTTTCCACTGGTTGATCTTCTTCTTCCCCTTCTGGTACCCCTATAATTCGGATGTTGGGACGTTTCAAGATGTCCTGGAGGTTCCTAAGCCTCTCCTCATTTTTTCGTATTCTTGTTTCTTCCTCGTTTTTTGTTTGGTTGTTTCTTTCTTCCTTCTGGTCCACTCCATTGATTCGAGACCCAGTTTTCCTCCCATCTCTGTTGGTTCCCCATGCAGCTTTCTTCATTTCACTTATTGTAGCCTTCATTTTTCATCTAATTTGTGAGCAAAATCAACCAATTCTGTAAGCATCCTGATTACCAGGGTTTTGAATTGTGCATCTGATAGATTGGCAATCTCTTCATCGCTTAGATAAATTGGCTCTGGGGCTTTGATTTGTTCTCCGGTTTGAGCCATTTCCATTTCTGGGTTTTTTTTTTTTGTTTGTTTGTTTGTTTGTTTGATCTAGTCTCGGCTGTTACGTAGTGAGGGGTGGAGCCTCAGGTGTTCCCCAGGGCGGGACAGCCCAGTCGCTGGGTAGTGACGCTGTATGTGGGGGCGGGGTCTGAGAGGAGATAATGGCGGTTGCTTTACTCTCTCTCAGATTCCAGTCCCTTTCACCGCTTCCCCTTTGCCTGGATTATCTGTGCGTGAATGTGGGACCACCAGGTCAGCCAGCCGCCTTGTGCGGCCTCACTCGTTCTGCACAGTTGCCACCCCGGGCCCGGGGTTCGCCAGCCGCCGCCTGTGCACCTGGGGGCTGCCAGCCGCTGCTGCCTGTGTGCCAGGTCCGCACCTCCGCTTTTTCCTGCCGCGACTCCGCCCCTCTTACCGGTCTGGATGAATCGTTGTTGGACTTCCAAACAGTTTGATTTTCTGAGTTCTGGTTGTTTTCTTGTTTCTAAATCTTTGTTGTCCTTAATTTGGTTGTGAGAAGAGGCACAGTGCGTCTGCCTGTGCCTCCATCTTGGCCGGAAGTCCGCAATCATTATTTTTTATTACAATATCATTTTTAATTTCATAGCAACTGTGAGTTAGGAAATGATGGTAATTTCTTACAGTAAATATGCAAACATTTAGGGAAGATGGATTATTATTGTCCAGGATTACACAGCTAAGTGTTAAAAGGGGTTTCTGAACCCCTGTATGACTATAAAGCCCATGTTTTTCCCATAAGATTGTGTTGAAAAAAAAAAGTTCTCTAAATGGTTAATGGCGATTTTATGAAAATATATGGTTAGCATTTCTGTCCTCACATAAGAATCCCTCAGGCTTTTCATTTAGAGGTTAGTCTTATTTTAGACAATTCAGGATCACATGGAATAGAGGCAGTAGTAAAACAGAGGAGCATTTGTAGGTTGTTAACTGACAACAGGAAAAGCTTTTCTGTGAACTAAAAGAAAACCAATCTCATGATTAAGGATAGGGGCAGACTACCTTGCTCATATACATCAGTAGTTTCTACGAATGTCACTGCTGTACAAAAATTGACATTTGTTGCAATTTTCCAAACTCTTAAGAAAAGCGTAAATTATATTCAGTATACCCTTGCTTAAAAAGATCCAAACTTTGAAATATGTTGTAGAAATAGTTTCATCCAGAGTATATGAAAACAACTTCTAATGCTTAAAGAGCTGAAATTCCGGTTCATTGGAAAACTTGGATTTCTAGAATGATTTCTAAAAGTTTTGAATAGCTGAAATTTTACTAGTAAGTAAATGTGTGCTAATAAGTAATTTGTGACTTGCTATCTGATTCTATGCAGTAAAATAATGATTATTAAGCTGTAAAATAGTGATTAATTTGTACTTTTACATAAAACTAGTAACTTCTTTTCAGGAATACTTAGTCTTTATTAGTTATCAATTCAGCATCATTATCTCACAGTTCAACAAAACAGAGGTGAGATTATAATCCCAATTGAAGCCATTGGCATAATTAGTTTTAGACATATAGTGAATAATGACACCTTTTTAGAAGGGCCTAAACTCAAGAAAACTTTCAGGATTGAATTTTTCTGAACATAATCTGGCAACATTTCTGTTGATAAGATCAAGATCTTGAAGGAATAAAAATGATTCATTTGCCATATTTTGACTCCACAGGCAGTAAGGCATTATTTGATGAACATTTTGAAGCATAACTTAGCTGTTCTCATTCTATGAGAACAGAATTTTAGGCTTTATTCTTGAGTAAATTGGTAAGGGATAATACTCTGGAAGGCTGTTGCTTTGCAAAATGAACATTATTGGTCAGAGAAAGGAGGCTGGATGACTGGATAAATGAACACAGATTTATCGGTGTAAGTAGAGAAGTCAACTCTTAGCTCATGTTTTGTTGATGGTAGTCAGTGAAGCTGTACTCTCTTGATATATTTGAAGGGAAGCGTTTTTCATTTTAATAATCTATGTAGAGTTAATGTTTGAATTTTCCCAACTCATGGGACAGCTGCAGTAATCAAAACAAACAAACAAATAAACAAACAGACAGCCTTCTGGTATGAGTAATAAGATAATCAACAGAAACCAGCATGTTAATGGTTTGTTCACTAACCAGAAGTGCTTTCATTGGTTGGTGATGTTTCTGAATGCCTAATTGTCAACACTGTCAAGGCTGAGAAGTATACCTGAGGCAGCTGATAAAGGAGTGAGGTGGGGAAAGGTGTCAGTGGAAAGTTGACAAATACGTCAGATTACAAATTGGATAGTGTGTTGGAAAATAGACCTCTGACAATGGTGGTAAATACTAAGAGAACAGAGATGATTACAGTTGAGGGGATGGAAGAGGAAGGAACTTGAGTATATTTGAATCTATGTTGGAAAAACAAAACAAAGCCATGTATATGTGACACTAGGCACAGAGGACATTGTATTTCTTAGACAATGGCTAGAAACTATAGTTTGTATCCTGTGGACTCCATTATAATTCATTGTCAATTAAGATGTATTAAGAATTGTGTACTGAAGACTGGTATATAGCTGTATTAGTTTGCTAGGGCTGTCATACCAAAATAACAGACTGGGTGGCTTAAACAACAGAAATTTACTTTTTCACTGTTCTGGAGGCTGAAAGTTCAAGATCAAGGTAACGGCAGGTTTGGATTCTCCTGGGGCTTCTCCTTGGCTGTGTTCTCACATGGCCTTTCCTCTGTGTGCTTGCATCCCTGGTATTTCTTCCACTTTTTATAAGGACCCCAGGCTTGTTGAATTAGGATCTTTACCCTTGTGACCTCATTTAAGCATAATTATCATTTTATGGTTCTGTCTCCAAATATATTGAGGGCTAGGGCTTCAACATGTGTATTTTGGGGGAACACAATTTGGTCCATAACAGCAGTAGTGTAAATACCAAGAGCTGGGCACAATAGAAGCTAAATTTTGTCTAGAGAAAGACATAATGGAAAAGAATGTAAGAGAGAAAAGGCAAGCATGAGAGAATTTTGGTAGCTTATCCATGTCAAGATAGTAATCTCAGATCAATTCTTTGCATATTCTGAAAATAATGGATGCTGTTGAATGTTGTATTCATCAGGGTGTCATACTCTACACTAGATTTTGTTGTGGGTATTTTTTCTGGGAGAGGAAGGGAGTCTAGGAGTCAGCTAAGTAATAAAAGAAAAGGGTGCAGTAGAAATACTGTAATCATTGTAAGGATGGAATTATTGATAAACTATGAATCAGTAAATAGTACTTGTTCCTTCCTGGTCATTCACAATTGAGTGATTTAAAATTCCTTATAGGTGTGGAAATATTTACAGATAAAGATCTATGTCCAGTGTTAATTTATGCTAAGGATGTTTATTCTTAAAGGCCTAGAATACATTTTGTGAAATTCTTCAAAATCTGAAGCTTGCATAGAAATACCCAACTTAAAAAATTAATGTAAGTTCTCCTAACAAAGAAGGCGGCACTCAGATTAGGCTTATTCCACGCCCCGCCCCCGTTCCATCTTGTTCCCTTCACTGTGGTGGTGTTTTTCTATACTATTACCTTCCTAGTGTTGCCCTTTTCAGGGAAGGGAGGGAGAAAGAGGGAGAGAAACATTAATGTGTGGTTGCCTCTTGCACGCCCACTACTGGGGACATGTAACCCAGGCATGTGCCCTGGCGGGGAATTGAACTGACGACGCTTTGGTTTGCAGGTCGACACTCAGTCCACTGAGCCACACCAGCTAGGGCATCCTCTTTCAAAACAACATAAACTTCTGTCTTTTTTTATATATCCATTTTCAAATACGAGATTTAAAGAACCATTTAGTATTTTATTTTTTAAAGGTAAGGTATTTTTTACATATTGTTAACCTAAATCTTTGAGTGTACAGGTTGATAACTTTATAAAAATGTAAAAAATTTTTTTAATTAATGGATTTTTTAAGAATCAGTTTTAAGTTTACAGAAAAGTTAAGCAGAAAGTACAGAGAGATATGCTTTCTTTACCCCACGCCTCCGGTTTTCTCTGTTATTAACATCTTGCATTAGTGTTGTCTTTGTTATAAATGATGAGCCAATATTAATACATTATTAATTAGGGTTCACTATTTGTGTTGTACATCTTGTAGGACTCGACAAATGTATAAATTCATGCCTCCACCATTATAGTTTCCTACTGATGCGTTTCATTTTCTTAAAATCTTCTGTGCTTCACCTATTCATTCTTCTGTCCCTCCTCTGAACCCCTGCCAAACTGATCTTTTTACTCTCTTCATATTTTTGCCTTTCCAGAATATATAATTGGGGGAAAAAACAGTATGAAGACTTTTCAGAATGAATTCTGGATTCTTTCACAATTAGGATTCCTCCGTATGTTTTCATGGCATGATAGCTCATTTTTCTTTGCCACTGACTAATGATTATACTGTATATAATCATTATATAATGATTATTTCCATGCAGTATATAATACACTGTACATACATGTTATATATAATATCCGTACAGTATATAATACAATATACTGTAGCTTGTTTGTCCATTTACCTTTTGAAGAACAACTTGGTTACTTCCAAGTTTTGCCAGTTATGAATAAAGCTGCTGTGAACATTGGTGTACATATTTTGTGTGGTTATAAGTTTTCAACTCATTTGGGTAAATATCAAGGAGTAAGATTGCTGGATTGTGTTTATTTTTGAAAAAAAACTGCCAAATTTTCTTCCAAAGTGGTTTGTTTTGCATTTCTACCAGCAGTGAATGAGAATTTCTGTTGCTTTAGATCCTCACCAGCATTTGATGTTGATCCTGTTTTGGATTTTTGCCATTTTAATAGCTGTGTAGTAACATCTCACTGTTTTAATTTTCAGCTCTCTTAATGACATAATATTGAGCATCTTTTCATATGCTTATTTGCCATCTGTATATCTTCTTTGGTGAGGTGTCCAGACCTTTTTTCTCATTTTGTCCATTTTAATTGGGTTGTTTGTTTTCTTATTGTTAGGTTTTTTAAGAGTACTTTTTATATTTTTAATACTAATGCTTATTCAGATAAGTTTTGTAAAGATTTTCTTCCAGTCTGGCTTGTCTTTCATTTTATTGTGTCTTTTTCAGAGCAGAATTTGATTTTAATGAAGTCCAATTAAATTTTTTTTCATGGCTTTTACTTTTGGTGTTGTATTTAAAAATTTATTACCAAACTCAAAGTTGTCTAGATTTTCCCTTGTGCTGTCATCTAGAAGTTTTATAGTTTTTGTTTTCCATTTAGGTCTGTGATTCATTTTGAATTAATTTTTGTGAAAGTCGTAAGGTATATGTTTGCATGTTTATGTGTTATTTTTTTCCCATGTATATGTTCAGTTCCAGCACCATTTATTGAAGAGACTAACCCTTCTCCATTGAAATTTCCTTTTGCTCTTTTGTCAAATATTGGTTGACTATATTTGTGTGGGTCTTCTTTTGGGCTTTCTTTTCTGTTCTGTTGATCTCTTTGTCTATTCTTTTGGCAATACCAGCTATCTTGAGTGTGGCTTTATAATAAGTCTTAAAGTTCTGTAGTTTGGTTTCCAACCTTGTTTTTCTCCTTCAATTTATGTTGCCTATTATGGATCTTTTACCTTTGCAAATAAACATCATCTGTATGTTATTATCTACAAAATAACTTGCTGTAATTTTATTTTTTTATTATTTTCTCTTCTACCCTTCACTCCCCTCCACCCTGCACACCCTCTCTCACCCACATTCCCCCCTTTAGTTCATGTCCATGTGTCATACTTGTAAGTTCTTTAGCTTCCACATTTCCCATACTATTCTTGCCTTCCCTCTATTTTCTACCTACCATCTATGCTACTTATTCTCTGTACCTTTTCCCTCTCTTTCCCCCTCCCACTCCCCTGTTGCTAACCCTCCATGTGATCTCCATTTCTGTAGTTCTGTTCCTTTTCTAGCTGTTTGCTTAGTTTTTGTTTTTGTTTTAGGTGTGGTTGTTAATAATTGTAAACTTGCTGTCATTTTACTGTACATGTTTTTTATCTTCGTTTTCTTAGATAAATCCCTTTAACATTTCATATAATAAGGGCTTGGTGATGATGAACTCCTTTAACTTGACCTTATCTGAGAAGCACTTTATCTTCCCTTCCATTCTAAATGAAAGTTTTGCTGGATAGAGCAATCTTGGATGTAGGTCCTTGCATTTCATGACTTTGAATACTTCTTTCCCGCCCCTTCTTGACTGTAAGGTCTCTTTTGAGAAATCAGCTGTCAGTCTGATGGGAACTCCTTTGTAGGTAACTGTCTCTTTATCTCTTGCTGCTTTTAAGATTCTCTCCTTATCTTTCATCTTGGGTAATGTAGTTATGATACCCCTTGGTGTGTTCCTCCTTGGGTCCAGCTTCTTTGGGACTCTCTGAGTTTCCTGGACTTCCTGGAAGTCTATTTCCTTTGCCAGATTGGGGAAGTTCTCCTTTATTATTTGTTCAAATAAGTTTTCCACTTGTTGCTCTTCCTCTTTCCCTTCTGGTACCCCTGTAATCGGATGTTGGGATGTTTAAAGATGTCTTGGATGTTCCTAAGCTTCTCCTCCTTTTTTGGAATTCTTGTTTGTTCCTCCTTTTCTGTTTGGTTGTTTCTTTCTTCCTTTTTGTCCATTCCATTGATTTGAGTCCCAGTTTCCTTCCCATCACTATTGGTACCCTGTTCATTTTCCTTCATTTCACTTATTGTAGCCTTCATTTGTTCACCTAATTTGTGACCAAATTCAACCAATTCTGTGAGCATTTTGATTACCAGTGTTTTGAACTGTGCATCTGATAGGTTGCCTATCTCTTTATCACTTAGTTGTATTTTTTCTGGAGCTTTGATCTGTTCTTTCATTTGGGCCATTTTTTTGTCTTAACAGGCCTGTTATGTATGAGGGGCAGAGCCTTAGGTGTTCACTAGGGCGGGGCAGCCCATGTTGCTGGGGTGTGATGCGTTATGTGGGGTAGGAGTCTGAGAGGGAACAATGCTGCTTGTTCCACTCTTTGCTGGGTTTCAGTCACTTGTGCCGCTTCCCCCAAGCAAACTGGGCCCTTCTGGTGCTGATTCCCATATGGATGCGTTTGGTAGGTTCTAGGACCCTGTGGGACTTGCCAACAAACTCTCCTGTGAGGTTTGGAGTTTCTACCTGCACCTCAACCCCCACAGTTGTTTTCAAATGGTGTTTTGAGGCTTTATTTCCCTGTGCTGAGACCTTGGGTTGCGCCGTCTGTCTCGCTCCCCGGTTTCACCTGGTTTATCTGTGCACCAATGTGGGACCACCCAGTCTGCCAGCTGTCTTGTGCGTCAAGCCCCTCCACAATCCACCACCTCGCTGCATCTGCCTGCTGCCACTTTGTGCACCCAGGGTCTGCCAGCCGCCGCTGTGCCGTGAGTCCTCTCCACTTAGCTGCGGGACTACACCCCCCTACCAGTCTGGATGAATGTTTCTTCTTTAACTCTTTGGTTGTTGGTCTTCCATACAGTTCAATTTTTCTGGCAATTCTGATTATTTTTTGTTTTTAAATTTGTTGTTGTCCTTATTTTGGGTGTGCGAGGAGAGACGGTGTGTCTACCTATGCCTCAATCTTGACTGGAAGTCCAGCTTCTAATTTCCTGATGAAAGTCAGCTGTCATTGTTGTTACCCTGAATGTAACGTGCCCTTTCTCTATGGATACTTTTAAGATTTTCACTTATATTTTGCCCCATCTGGTGTGGCTCAGTAGATGAGTGCTGACCTGTGAACCAAAGGTTGCCAGCTTGATTTCTGGTCAGGGAACATGCCTAGGTTTCTGGCCAGGCCCTCAGTTGGGGGTGTGCAAGATGCAACTGATTGATATATATCACACATCTGTGTTTCTCTCCCTCCCTTCCCCTCTTTCTAAATAAATAAAATAAAGATTTTTACTTTTTATTTTAAGTAGTATTACTCTTATGTATCTAGGTGCAATTGTTTTTCTTTGTATTTATTTTGTTTATGATTTGGTGAGGTTTTTTTTTGATCTGTGAATTTATATTTACATCAAATTTGGAAAATTACACTAATCTCTCTTCAAATATTCTGTTCCATTTTCTTTTTCATTTCTTTCTAGATTGTTTGATATGCCTCACACGGGTCTCTGACTCTCTAATCCTGAACTTTTTTGTTTGTTTAATTTTTTTCTGTGCTTTAGTTTAGATAATATCTATTGATCCCTTGAATTCATCGATGTTTTCTCTATCTTGTGTGTCATTAAGTTTATTCAGTGAACTTTTAAATTTCAGATAAATTTGAAAATTTGAAATTTGAAAATTTCCATTTGGTTCTTTTTCTGAGAGTTTCCATTTCTCTGATAAAAATACAGGGTCCAGCACAATAATACCCCCATCTTTTTTTTTTTTGTTTTGTTTTACAAAATCTTTTAAAAAATGTTTTTAAAAATATAGTTTATTAATTATGCTATGGCAGTTGTCCCATTCTTCACCCTCAAATTCCGCTCTGCCCTGCATACCTCCTTCTACTAGCATTCCCCACCTTTAGATCATGTCCATGGTTCGGTCATACATATAAGTTCTTTGGCTTCTACATTTCCCATACTATTCTTAACCTCCCCCTGTCTGTTTTCTGTCTACGATTTATGCTCCTTATTCTCTGTACCTTTTCCTCCTCTCCCTGTCCCACTCCCCCGCTGACAAGTCTCCATGTGATCTCTGACGACCTCTGACTCTGCCCCTCTTACCGGTCTGGGTGAATCGTTGTTAGATTTCTATACAATTCGAGCCTCTATCCGTTCTGGTGGTTTGTTGTTTTTTTTTTGTTGTTGTTCTATATTTTTGTTGTCCTTAATCCTGGTTGTGAGAAGAGGCACAGTGTGTCCACCTACGCCTCCATCTTGGCCAGAAGTCCTCTCTCCTTCTCTTTAATATTGAGTAATGTAATTATGATGTGCCTTGGTGCATGCTTCCTTGGGTCCAATTTGTTTGGGACTCTCTGAGCTTCCTGGACTTCCTGGAAGTCTATTTCCTGTGCCAGATTGGGGAAGTTCTCCATTATTTTTTCAAATAAGTGTTCAATTTGTTGCTTTTCCTTTTCTCCTTCTGGCACCCATGTGATTTGGATATTAGAACGTTTAAAGATGTCCTGGAGGTTCCTAAGCCTCTCCTCATTTTTTTGAATTCTTTTTTTCTTCATTGTGTTTTGGTTGAATGTTTTTTCTTCCTTCTCCAAACCATTGATTTGAGTCCCCGTTTCCTTCCCATCACTGTTGGTTCCCTGTACATTTTCCTTTATTTCACTTTTTATAGCATTCATTTTACTTTTCATACCCTTCATTTTTCCCTCTAATTTGTGACTTTATTCAACCATTTCTGTTAGCACCCTGATTACCAGTGTTTTGAACTGTACATCTGGTAAGTTGGCTATTTCTTTGTTGCTTAGTTGTGTTTTTTTCTGGAGCTTTGATCTGTTCTTACATATGGGCCATTTTTTTTTTTTTTGTCTTGTTGCGCCTGTGAAGTATTAAGGGGCAGAGCCTTAGGTGTTCACTAGGGCAGGGCATTGCATGCCTCTGTGTTGTGATGCTGTATATGGGGGAGGGTTCTGAGAGGGAACAGTGCTGCTTACTCTGCTCTGTGCTTGTTTTCAGTCGCGTCCCCTACTATCCACAATTAAATTGGGTCCTTCTGGTCCTTTTTCTTGGGTGGGTGGGTTTGTGTATGTTCTAGGACCCTGTGGGTTGCTCCAGTGAACTCCCCTGGAAGGCTGGGAGTTTCTCTTGCTGCTACCTCAACTCCCACAGGTGTTTTCAGTCAGAGGTTTTGAGGCTGTACTTCCCCATACTTTTTGAGGAACCCTGAGTTCTGTACTCTGTCTTGCTCCCTAGTTGCTCTTCCCAATTTATCCGCACACTAATGTGGGACCGCCCAGTCCGCCAGCCGCTGCCTTGCCCGCCCCTATCCTTCAACCGCTGTCTTGCTGCGAGTCATCTCTGCCCCGCTGCCTGTCTCTGTCTCTCCTACCGTTCTGGATGAATGTTTTTTCTCAACCTCCTTGGTTGTCAGATTTCTGTAGTTTGATTTTTCTGTCAGTTCTGGTTGTTTTTGTTTTTAAATTGTTGTCCTCCTCTTGGTTGTGTGAGGAGGCACAGTGTATCTACCTACGCCTCCATCTTGTCCAGCAGTCTTTTTACAAAAGCTTTTATTACAAAATCATAAGCATGTAATATGTAATATAATATCATACTCAAGCAGACCATATGACATTTTAGATGAAATGTTCAAGTTAAAACTATAACATATTATACCCATATTATTACCTTACCAACCTTACTCAAGTAGGCATTACTTTTACTGGATGTTGTATATTAAATCTGTATTTTTCTGAAAAAATTTTATAAGATTTTTAATAAAGTCTTCACTAATTCCCACATCTGGGTCATGTGTTGGCTTTATTTTGACTTTTTTCTCTTGCCTGCTGGTCACATTTTTATGGTTCTTTGAATATCTTATAATTTTTATTTTATATATACACATATAAATAACAGTGAGAATGAAGTTTATTACTGCTTGCTCCTGTAAAAAAGGCATACTAACTCCTTGGACAAAAGGGTTAGGGGCTAATGTCTCCATTATGATATGGAATTAAATCATAGCTGGGCTGGGTTAGAGCTATAGTTAATTTTGGTTTCCTTGTTTTGAGTATTGATTTGGTCTCCACCCTACAGTAGAGATTGGAATTTATGTACAATTAGATCATAGAGAGTTTTTGGTTTTTTACTCTCTAGAAGATCCCACTTTGCTTCCCTAGTCTGCCCCTAGATTTATGTTCATTCTATGAAAGTTGATTAGGGAAGAAATTTTAGATTGTATTGATTAGCTTTACTTCTGGGACTCCTTTGTATTTTAGTCCATCATACTGGTTGATAGAGTTGTTTTAACCCTTTGTTCACAATGGCCTTAGAATTGAAAGTGGTCAGTCTACCTTGACAGAGTATATCCTTCTGTGGATTTGAGTTTATTTAGACTTGTGTTCTCAGCTGTCTAGTGGGTTAAAGATTGGTTTCGTAGTTTGTCCAGGTTTTTCTTGTTTTTATAGTGGAGTGACTCTTGTGACCTTCTACATTCTAATTGGAAGGAAAATCCCCAACATGACATTATTTTATTACTTGAGTTAAAAATTATTGCCCTGGCAGGTGTGGCTCAGTGGATAAAGCACCTGCCTGTGAACCAAAAGATCACTCTTTCTATTCCCAATCAGGGCCCATGCCTGGGTTCCCCACTGTGGCCAGGTCCACAGTGGGGGGTGTGGGAGAGGCAACTTCATGCTTGATGCTTCTTTCCCTTTCTCCCTCACTTGCCCTCTGTCTAAAAATTAATAAATAAAGTCTTTAAAAATTAGTTTAAAAATTATGTTAGATTCTTTATCTGTGTAGATTGAAAATGTGGTGTTTTCTGAATTCTTTAATAGCCTTAACAAATATGCTGGCATGCTGAAGTGATTTAAACTTTACTTTCCTTCCTATTTCCAGTGAAGGTGATATACAAGGAGGTCCCCTTCCTAAAAGAAGCAACAGAATTGTCTTCTGGATGGGGTCTCCTTGTAGTATAGGCTTCCCCCACTAGGTGAGTGTTCTAGGAACCCATCTTTATCAGTGTACCAGCAGGCATTGTTGTGAGAGGCTGCATTCGGTTTCAGTGAATTTTTTTTTTTGGAAGACTTTTTAAAATAAGATTTTATTTATTTATTTTTAGATAGAGGTGAAGGGTGTGCGAAAGAGAGGGAGAGAAACATCGATGTGTGGTTGTCTCTCATATGCTGTCTACTGGGGACCTGGCACACAACCCAGGCATATGCCTTAGACTGAGAGTCAAACCAGCAACCCTTTGGTTCACAGGCCGGCTCTCAATCCACTGAGCCAAACCAGCCATGGGTATACTCTTTCAACACATTTTCCTATTTCCTTTTGGGTGATTTATGAGCGCACCTGCCCATACTGTGCTGAATGGTCAGCAGTTTTTGATCAAAAATGGCATGGACCGTATGCCCCATGCCTCCTTATTCAGCTGATCTCACCCTAAACAATTTTTTTTGTTCCCCCTGGATGAAAAAAGTCCTCAAAGGGAAACATTTTGATGATGTAGAAGAGGTGAAAAAAAAAACCAAAATCCCGACAGAAACACTAAAAGTCATCAAAATTGACGAGTTCAAAAACTGTTTTGAGCCATGGGAAAAAACATCTTGATAGGTGTATTGCATCAGATGGAGAGCAGTTTGAACATGACTAAAGTTTAAACATGTAAGAATAAATACACAATTTTTTATGAATAAATTCTGTTTTTTGGGGACTCCTCTTGTAAATTATAGTATGATTATTTATTATTATAGCACAGGAATGCTTAGTCAAATTTAATTATCCATCAATTATTTTTTTCCTGGATTTTAGCTTTTATGAGTAAAAGGCAGGTGCTGTGAGGATAGGTTTTTGTTAATCACTCTTTTTCTATTACAAGGGCTAAGTCGAGCAGTTGGAAAAGAGTCCATATGACCTGCAGAGTCTAATGTATTTACTGTCTGTCCCGTTACAGAAGAAGTTGGCTGACCCCCTGCACTAGACCATGGTTAAGTGCCAGTATTGAAAGTTAAATAACCTGTCCTAGGTCATACAGCCACTTACACTTTAGCTATATTTTTTTCATAACTTTGTGGATAGTCTTTCAATTTTAGCAGACTGTGCTACAAAATTTACATATTATTTGTCATTGTTGGCATTTCCTGTTGGTCGCTTTTTCTTAGCAGTCACCTTAATCCCATCTGTCAAAATTATCCAAATACTTGATTACTGTTATTTATTTATTTATTTATTTTTAATTCTGAAGGGGGCTTTTGCTATCAAATCATTGCCAGGGTGAACCATTGCTAAACAGCTAATCCCAGCTGTAGTTTATGTAGTTTTTTGTTATAATGGTGTTGCCTTTCTAATCTTAATTTCTTCTGTTTCTAAAGTTCTTATGAGACTGGTATTGATATCTTAATTTAGATTCCCTTGAGATATGAACAAATGTGCCAGTTGGCTTTATGAATAATTTACTAGGACAGGGGATATGCCGAGATATAGTGGCTCTTGCCAAGTGAATACCTTGGCTATGTTATTACGATGTTTTATTGGCCTTGATAATTGCATTGGTAGTTGTTTGAGATAGGTACTCCTTTTGATTCATCTTAGTTACAGGAGCTGCTTAAATGATCTTTAAGTATTTGAAGCATGTGTTGCAAGTTGTTGGTCTTGGTATAGGTATTACGATATTTAGAGGTAAATACTTGGATTTTTTTTAAAAAAGATTTTATTTATTTATCTTAGAGCAATGGGAAGGGAGGGAAAAGTAGAGGGAGAGAAACATCAATGTGAGAGATACATCGATTTGTTGCCTCTTGCTGCACATCCTGAATCAGGAACCTGGCTGCAACACAGGCATGTGCCCTGATGGGGAATCGAACCAGCGACCTTTTGGTTTGCAGTCTGGCACTCAATCCACTAAGCCACACCAGAGCAGAGTGGATTATTTTAAATTCAATAAATAATGTTAGGTCACACTTGATGGGTAGTAGTTAGCAGTGTCTTAGTTTTAACTTTTGGGAACAAATGGTTTGCTATATTTCTGCAATGTCCTAAATATTAATATTATTAGATGATAATACTATGAAAATAGATTACTAACTTTGATTTATAATAGGAAAGGTAAGATATCTGGTCATAGGTAGGTAATGGAATACTCTATTATTATTATTATTATTATTGTTATTATATTAATAAAACGTGACAATATGTAGTGGGCTGCTTACTATGTGCCAGATACTGTTTTACATTCTTTTTATGTGTTAACTTATTTATTTCTTATACTAACCCCATGAGGAAATTGAGGTATATGCTTGTAGTCAGCCAGCTACAATCATAAATCACGCACAGAATGGTCACATATGATTTCCATAGTTAAAAATCTGTAGGTCATTTCTGTATCCTTATCTGACTACATTTGCCACTTCTTGAAATACTTCTCTTTCATGACCCTTTAGGCTGTTTATCCTCTTCTTCAGTTCCATTTGAAAATGGTGATAATAGTGCTTATCTTCCAAAGTTGTCCTGAGATTTAATGACTTAAATGAATAGTTTGGCATATAATAAGTATTCTAAGGGTTAACCATTATTACTATTACTATTACTACCATATATGCTTTTAAGTCATTAGCTGCTCTATTTTTGACACTCTTTTCTTTCTCCCCTGGACCACTAAATATTGGCAACGCCCAGGGTTTGGTCATAGTTGTATCTACAGTCTCTGTGAGTTCATCTAGTCTGATTGCTTAAAATGCCAGGAACATGTGGATGATTACCAGATGTGCATTATCTCTAGCCTTTTCCTCATTTGGTTTTCAGACTGTATATCCAATTGTTTACATGATATTTCTATTTGCATATTCTGTAGGAATTTTAGACTTAACTATTATTAAAGCCATACTAAGTCATATTTCCTTCTCCCTCCCAAACAATAGCAAAAACAACACCTACAAATTAACATAAATGAACCTGTTTTTGCTCTTCCCCATATTAGTAAATAGAATCACTATTTACCCAGTTGCTTTTAGTGAAATAAACCTAGGTGTTCTGTTTGTTTCTACCTCTAATCTAAGTTGGCTGTATGGAATAAATTTACTAGAGTGTTTCAATGAGTTCGGAATATACACCCAATCTGTCTATACTTCTTTCTGTCTCCATTGCTACAGCTCTATCCAACAACCATTGTCTTTGCCTGGACTACTGCAACAACCTCCTAATTGGTCTTCCTGCTTCTACTTCTCCCTCCTGCTAATCCATTCTCTTTTAAGCAATTGGAGTAATATCTTAAAAATATAAATCAGGTCATATTATTCCTTGTATCCCAAAGCAGAACTAAATACCCAGAATCTTTCTATTACCTTTAGAATAAAATCCCAGATTACAAGGTAGCACACAGTCTAACCCCTTCCTATCTCTGACCTCATTTTACCATATTCCTCTTTGAGTTCTTTGCTTTAGACACACTGACCTCCTTTTTGTTTCTTATTTTGTCATTTTGTACTACTTACTCCTCTTAGCATGAAGTATTTCACCCATATGTTAGCAGTTTGTTCCTTTATGTTGTACAGGCTTTTTGCTGCCTTGAAGAGGCTTCCCTGAGTGTTACTGATAACTAAAATAAGCATACCTAAGCCCTCTAGTATAATGATAGACGGGCTGCTTCCCACAGGCCAGCTCTGGCAGGTGGCCTGTTTTTGTACTGTCTGGGAGCTAAAAATGTTTTTTAGATTTTTTTTTAACATTTAAAAGAGTAAAAGAAAACATGCACAAAAAAACTCTGAATATGTAACTGAGGCCTTATGTGACCCACAAAGCCTAAAATACCGTCTGGTTCTCTACAGAAAGAGGACTTACGGATATCCAAAATTATTTTGTTCATTTGTTTCCTTGGTATTTTTTTGTTCTTAGAATGCTAAATTGTTGAAAAGTTTTGGAATGTTGGTTAAGATCTCTGTATTGAAGGAATTGAGCAACAACAGTTAATAAGAGGAACATTAGAATCATTGTTCAAAGGGTAGAAAGGCAGCACAGATAAAAAAAAAAAGTGTAGTAAGGACAAAGACTAAAGAGTCTGGGACTTCTCCCAAAGTAGACAACAACAGATGGTCTGTTAAAAGGATCTACTGCTTTTTCATGACTCTGAAAACCCCTCAGAATCATTCACGTGGAGGCTTCAAATCTGAGTTTCAAGTATGCCTGTGAAACTATCAGGTGATTAGGAGTGTGCATATCTGAAAAGCTACTACGTACCTGAAAGATGTCACATTGTGGAAGCATGTGTTCCCTTGGTAAAGTAGTAGAGTGAAAGATGTTCCTAGGGTTTAAGAATATGGAAAGTGATGTTGAATCTCACAGCATTTTGATGGACACTTTGTAGTCATTGAGTATCTTTCTTGTCAACAAGACCTCCAAAAATATGTGTTTATGGAGCTCATAAATAGATCAACCCATAGAGAACTTCCCTAATCTTTTATTCTTATTTTATTTTATTTTAATTTTTTAAAAATATAATTTATTGATTATGCTATTACAGTTGTCCCATTTCCCCCCCTTCATTCCCCTCCACCCTGCACACCCCCTCCCACCCACATTCCCCCCCTTTAGTTCATGACCATGTGTCGTAAGTTCTTTAGGTTCTACATTTCCCACGCTATTCTTGCCCTCCCCCTGTCTATTTACTTGTCTATGCTACTTGTTCTCTGTACCTTTTCCCTCTCTTTTCCCCTCCCACTCCCCTGTTGCTAACCCTCCATGTGATCTCCATTTCTGTGTTCTGCTCCTGTTGTAGTGGTTTGCCTAGTTGGCTTTTGTTTTAGGTGTGGTTGTTAATATCTGTGAGTTTGCTGTCTTTTTACTGTGCATATTTTTTATCTTCTTTTTCTCAGATAAGTCCCTTTAACATTTCATATAATAAGGGCTTGGTGATGATGAACTCCTTTAACTTGACCTTACCTGAGAAGCACTTTATCTTCCCTTCCATTCTAAATGAAAGTTTTGCTGGATAGCAATCTTGGATGTAGGTCCTTGCCTTTCATGACTTGGAATACTTCTTTCCAGCCCCTTCTTGCCTGTAAGGTCTCTTTTGAGAAATCAGCTGACAGTCTGATTGGAACTCCTTTGTAGGTGACTGTCCCCTTATCCCTTGCTGCTTCTAGAATTCTCTCCATTTTAATCTTGGCTAATGTAATTATGATGTGCCTTAGTGTGTTCCTCCTTGGGTCCAGCTTCTTTGGGACTCTCTGAGCTTCCTGGACTTGCTGGAAGTCTATTTCCTTTGCCAGATTGGGGAAGTTCTCCTTTATTATTTGTTCAGATAAGTTTTCCACTTGTTGGTCTTCCTCTTCCCCTTCTGGTACCCCTATAATTCAGATGTTGGGATGTTGAAAGATGTCCTGGAGGTTCCTAAGCCTCTCCTCATGTTTTTGAATTCTTGTTTCTTCCTTGTTTTCTGTCTGGTTGTTTCTTTCTTCCTTCTGGTCCACTCCATTGATTTGAATTCCAGTTTTCCTCCATCATTATTAGTTCCCTGTTCATTTTCCTTCATTTCACTTATTGTAGCCTTCATTTGTTCATCTAATTTGTGAGCAAAATCAACCAATTCTGTGATCATCCTGATCACCAGGGCTTTGAACTGTGCATCTGATAGGTTGGCTATCTCTTTGTTGCTTAGATAAACTGGCTCTGTGACTTTGATTTGTTCTCCAGTTTGAGCCATTTTTGTTTCTGTTTTTTTTTTTTGGTGTCGTCGCAGCTGTTAAGTAGTGAGGGGTGGAGCTTTAGGCATTCCCTAGGGTGGGGTTAGCCTAGTCACTGGGTAGTGATGCTGTATGTGGGGGCGGGGTCCAGGAGGGAACAATGGTGCTTGCTCCACTCTCTCTCGGATTCTAGTCCCTTCTGCTGCTTCCTCTTCACCTGGATTATCTGTGCGCAAATGTGGGACCACCTGGTCAGCCAGCCGGCCTGTGCGGCCTCACTGGGTCTGCACAGTTGCCACCTTGTGCCCGAGGTCTGCTAGCCGCCGCCGGTGCCCCTGGGGTCTGGTAGCCGTTGCTGCCTACGTGCCTGGTCCACACCTCCACTTTTTCCTGCTGTGACTCCGCCCCTCTTACCGGTCTGGATGAATGGTTGTTGGACTTCCGTACAGTTCAGTTTTTCTATGAGTCTGGTTGTTTTCTTGTTTCTAAATCTTTGTTGTCCTAAATTTTGGTTGTGCAAGGAAGCGCAGTGTGTCCACCTACGCCTCCATCTTGGCTGGAAGTCCTAATGTTTTATTCTTATTGGAATCAAAGGAAGAGATGCTCAAATGAAAGGTAGCTTGAAAAAACTGAAGGAGTAAAAATTTATGAATATGTAAATTAAGAAAAAGATGTCTTTTTCCATATTCACTGCTGAGTTTGATATATGTCTCTACTGTTTGTCACTTTTCATACTCTCCTGTCTACTTCACCAGCCTGATAAGTGGTTCATGGCAAGTTATATGATTGTTTATGAATGTTTTTTATATTATTGATTCTATTGATAGTGGGGATTGTGAGGTACAGCTCTTTGAAATAAGGGTTTCACATATTTATTCAGCAAACATTTTTTTCTTTTTTATCCTCACCTGAGGACATTGCTTTGTTGGGGAGACAGGCAGACATTGATGTGAGAAACATTGATTACTTGCCTTCTGGTATGTGCCTTGACTGGGGATCGAACTCACAACCTGGGTATGTGCCCTGACCAGGAATTGAATCTGCAGCCTTTTGGTCTACAGGATGATACTCCAACCAGCTGACCCACACTGCCCAGGGTGTTCAGCAAGTATTTTTTTGAGTTTTTACTAGGTACAGATATTGTGTAGCAGATAGACAAAGAAATTGCCCTCAAAAAGCTGTAGACTAGTAGGGGAGAGCAGCAAATATGCACTAAGCAATTAGATATGCAATTTTGGAGTTTAGTGGCAAGGCAAAACTCAATCATTGCTACTGCATAGAAGCCTTTCTTAGGGCCACAGGGTACTCCCTGGTCTCATTTATTACTTACCAGTCCTTGTGCTAGAGAAAAACCTAATGTATAGTGGGGTCAGACTTGATCTTTACTGTCTAAAAGTAAAGATTTCATAAGGTAAATACGACATTTACCTTATAAAATGTTCTATAAGGCAAGGTAAATTGTCGTTAAGACCCCAAAATCTAGGGCTAGACCTAGGAGAGTCCTAGCTGTGACATTTACTGGCTTGTGACCTTAGACAAGTGCCAGCCTCCAGGTGCTTCAATTTCTTGATTTGTAAAATGGGGATGATAATAGTACACATTTAATTAGGGTTGTTATGAGAATTAAATGATGTAAGCACATAGTAAATGCTATATGACCATTTATTGCTATTCTTTTTAACTACTGTCACGTTTCTCATTTATGTGATAGGTGTAGTATGTTGGTTAAGAATTTGGGATCTGGTTCCTAACCCCAGATCATCCACATACTAGTTACATTATCTTGGGATCATCATATAATGACTCTGGAATTGGTTTCTTCATCTGTAAATGAGGATAATAGCACACATTTCTTATTAAATGAGGTAATACAAAGCACACAGCACAGTGTCTAATTACCTGCTCACTAAAGGTGAGATATTTTTCTTTAAGCTATAAATGAAATAAAATGTTACAGAATTTCAGAAAAGTGAAGCACCATTCACTTAATACATTTATTTATAGTATGGAAGCTGAAGGAGAGAGTTATTTGAAGTACAATTTCCTCTTTGTGAGTACTGTGGAAGGGTGTTTGACAGTGTTGTAGACATCTATCATTGAGATAGCAAAAGGAACCTCAGACTAAATGACCTAGGAAAAATCACTTATAATTTCAAATTAAAATAGAATTTTTGCATTTTCATTAAGAATTGTAAGGAATTGTAGAATTCTTAGCTTTTCTGTCAAATAACCCATTGTATTATAATTATGAGTAAATGCAGCTTCAACCTGAGTCTCGGCTTGTCACCTTCCTCCCTGAACAACATGAGCTTCAGCACATGCTCCAGCTTCTCCACAAGCTACCGGACCCTGGGCTCTGTGCAGACGCGTAATTACCAGGTCTGGCTGGCCAGCAGCATAGCCAGCTATGCAGGTGCTGGGGGCTCGAGCTCCCAGATCTCCATGTCCCGCTTCGCCAGCATGTGGGATAGCTGGGGATCTGGGGGCCTGGCTGCAGTAATGGCCGGGGGTCTGGTGAGCATAGGGGACGCCCAGAGCAAGAAGGAGACTATGCAATGCCTGAATGACTGCCTGGCTGCCTACCTGGAGAGGGTGAGAAGCCTGGAGGTTGATAATTGGAGACTGGAGATCAAAATCTGGGAACACTTAAAGAAGGGACCCCAGGTCAGAGACTGGGGGCGTTATTTTAAGACCATTGAGGACCTGAGGGTTCAGATCTTTGCAAAATCTGTGGACAATGCCCACATCGTTCTGCAGATTGACAGTGCCCATCTTGCTGCTGATGACTTCAGAGTCAAGTATGAGATGGAGCTGGCCATGTGCCAGTCTGTGGAGAATGACATCAGTGAGCTCTGAAAGGTCATTGATGACACCAATATCACTCACTTGCAGCTGAAGACAGAGATAGAGGCTGTCAAGAAGGAGCTGCTCTTCATGAAGAAGAACCATGATGAGAAAGTAAATGGTCTATGATTGCCAACTCAGGGTTGACTGTAGAGTTAGATGCCCCAAATCTCAGGACCTCAGCAAAATCATGGCAGACATCTTGGCCCATGTGATGAGCTGGCTTGGAAGAACCAAGAGGAGCTGGACAAGTACTGGTCCCATCAGATTGAAGAGAGCACCACAGTGGTCATCTGGCAGACTGCTGAGATAGGCACTGTTGAGATGACACTCACGGAGCTGAGATGTACAGTCCAGTCATTGGAAATTGACCTGGACTCAGTGAGGAATCTGTACGCCATTTTGGAGAAGAGCCCGAGAGAGTTGGAGATGCACTATGCCATGCAGATGGAACAACTCGATGGGATCTTGCTGTACCTGGAGTCAGAGCTGGCTCAGACCCAGGCAGAGGGGCAGCACCAGGCCCAGGAGTTTGAGGCCCTGCTGAACATCAAGGTCAAGCTGGAGGCTGAGATTACCTACTGCAGCCTACTGGAAGAAGGGGGGGGCTTCAGTCTTGTTGACACCCTGGACAAGAGCCCCTCCTTACAAACCATCCAGAAGACCATCACTCGCAGGATTGTGGATGGCAGAGTGGTGTCTGAGGTCAACACATCAAAGTTTTGAGGCATTAAAAGCAGCAGAAGTGGGGCATCCCTTGGCAGGGCAGAAGGCCAATAAAAAGTTAATTGAAAAATAATAATAATAATAATAATAATAAGTAAATGTTAGCAGGTTACTACAGAGTAGAAAATTTGTTGAGTAAAACAATGTAAACATTTTTTATAGTCTATTAGAATGAGTAAACATGTTGAAGCTTCTGGAATTTTATTAATTAAATGGATAAAAGCACAGGAGCTTCATAAGCATTTCATCCATATTATATTGGTAAATTAAAAAAAAACTCAGTTTAAAAACAGTGGAAATACAGCTTGAAGAGGGGGAGTTTTTAACTTATTTTAAGCATTATGTTTTGGTTATAGTCTATATGGTGGACTATGTCCTAGTAGAATGGCAAAAGATCAGTTTATTTTGAAATTATGAAAATAATGTAATATTTTCAACATAAATCTTTGGAATAATATTTAAACTAGATATTAATTTTTGTACTTAGTGATTAAAGTATAATTTTGAGACATTAAAATATTTTTCAATTACAGTTTACATAGAATATTCTGTATTAGTTTCAAGTGTACAGCATAGTAGTTAGAAAATCATGTACTTTATAGAGTGGTCTTCCCAATATTTCAAGCACCCACCTGGCCCCATACATAGTTACTATGATATTATTGACTGTATTGCATGTGCTATAATCTGCATCTTCATGACTATTCTGTAACTACCAATTTGTACCTCTTAACCCTTTCACCCCTCCACTCAGTCCCCTAACCCACTTTGATCCATTCTTTAGTTACACAGGAATAATTGCAATCAACATGTAGATTGATAATCAACATTTATTACATAAATACCATTTTAACATCAAATAACATATCTCATTAGTTATGCCAAAGTTTTTCCTTTTTGTATTGAAATACACAGTAAAGTGTGCAGTCTTCAGTGTTCATAATTTAAAAATTATGTGTATATATTGGCTTATCCACCTCCCAGATCAAGATTATAAAATGTTTATGAAACTCCATACTACTCCTTTGTGCTCTGCCTCCATGCCTCCTCACCTTCTCAAAAGGTCTCATAAACTTCATGCTTCTGAAGTTTATAAATCATAGATTTATTTGTTGTTTGTGAATTTCATATAAATGGGATAATACCATATGTATCTTTTTGTATCTGGCTTTTATCACTCAACATCGTTTGTGAAATTTATATTGTATCATCAGGTTTTTATAAAGATTTTATCTATCAATCTATTTGAGAGAGAGGGGGAGGGAGAGAGAAAGAGAGGGAGAGAAACATTGGTTGGTTGCCTTTTACATGCACCTGACCAGGGACCTGGCCCGCAACCCAGGCAGGTGCCCTTACCGGGAATCAAACTGGCAACCCTTGATTTGTGGACAACGCCCAACCCACTGAGCCACACCAGTCAGGGCAGTTTGTTATTTTTTAATGCTTTATTAGTGTATGTATTCCATTTATTAACTTTATTGTTGACGGGCATTTTGATTGTTTTCTGTTTTGGGCTATTATTTTTTGAATGACATGGCAGTGAACATTTTCATACATATATTTTAATGGACATAAGCCATTTTGGTGGAGGTTTGGTAGTAGCTCATTGTAATTTTGATTTGCATTTCTTTGATGACTAATGATATTGTATTAGTCAACTATTACTGCTTAATGAAAAACTTGAAAATTGCCGGTGATGTACAGTAGTATTTGTTGGTCATGATTTTGTGGGCCAGCTGGGACAGCCCTGCTCTATATAGCTCATATACTGGGGACTAGTATGCTAGATGGAAGCATGTTGTCATGGTGGCAGCACAGTGCAAGAAGGCATACCTAGCTGGCTAAGCATATTTTAAGACCTTGTTTATATCATGTGTGCTGACCTCGCACTCTTCAAACTAAGTCATGTGGCTTAGCCCAAATTCAAGGGGTTGGAGGTATACTTCTCCAACAGACATTAGGAGGTACTGAATATTTTTGAATGATCTAATCTATAACAGATGTTGAATTCTTTTTCATATCCTTATTGGTCATTTAGATATCCTCTTTTCTTTAGAGTCACTCTTCCATATATATTTCTTGGCATGCTTACTGTATCAGTGACATTAATTACTTCCATAGAAAGAACTTTGATTACTTGCTCATTTTCAAATTGTTGAGAATAGTTCTTACAGGAAGTCAAATAATGAAAATTGATGAGAAAGTCAGTAGGAAAGGGAAAAAGGCTGTGGATACCTCTGAGAAAAAGATTGCCACCTTTTAGTGGGTAAGTCAGACAAAAAACAAATCTATGTAGTACATCAAACTCTTGAGACAGGCTGATAGCAGGGTGACAGCTAAGGGGGTGGAGGGATTGAGTAGAAAGGAAAAAGGACTCATGGACATGGACAACAGTGTGATGATTGTGGGGGTTCAGGAGGGTGTAAGGGGACCAAACTAATAAAAAAATACAATGATGAATTATCAAATAAATAAATTAATAAAATGTATGGCAAAAAAATTAGGATTAGGAGGGTAGAGTCATGAAAGAGAGTTATTTTAGATATGGTAGTAAAGAAAAGCCTCTCTAAACAGCTGGCATTTGAACAGAGACCTCAGTGTTATGAAAGAAGGTCCAGGTAGAGGGAGCAGGAAGTGTGATGGTCCTGAAGCAGGAGTAAGATTAAATACAGATAAAAAAGACCAGTGAGGCTGGAGTGTAGTGAGGGAAAGATGAAGTTATGTCCCAGTAAGAGGTTCCACTTTTACTGTATTTTTTGGGCTATAAGATGTACTTCTCCCCCAAATTTGGGGGGAGGAGGAGGGAGTGCGTCTTACAGTCTGAATGTAGCTCACCTGGCTTGCGGTGTGTGTAGGGGGTGGCAGTGGTGGAGTGGGGTCACAGGACACAGGAGCAGGGTCACTGCTGCAGGAAGCTGGAGGCAGCAGGAGTGGGGTGATGCTGTGGGCCTTGGGCTGGGAGGAGTGGGTGTCCCGGCGGTGGTGTGAAGCAAGGGAGGCAGGAGCGGAGTCCCCGCTGTGGCATATTATAGTGCTAGGGGGGAGGGTACAGGCGGTGCAGGCATGTTAAGAGAAGAAAGCCTGTGGTGCCCGTACGTGCCTCCATCACGTGACTGGTGTGTCCCCCCCATTAACATTAATACAGGCAAATTCCACTGCAGGGTCACCTGTCAATGTGGCCCTTCAGCTGTTGCAAAACTACAATTCCCATCATGCTTGGGCAGGTTGGGATGATTGGAGCTGTAATTTGGCAACACCTGCAGAGCCACACTGATTGTGCAAAACTGCTGTCCCCATACAAGAGTGTTGCACAACCTATGGCCCGCCAGCAGCAGATCTCCCCCATAACAGTGTCAGCAGCAGATCCCCCCATAACAGTGCATCATCCACTGATGTTCTCAGTTACAGTGCCCCCATAACTATGAAGGACACAGTGCTGATAGTTCTGTCATTACTGTATTTTGTTGTAGAAAGATACAGTAGAGTACTGTAGCCTCTTGCTGAATCTACTGTGATTGTGGAAAGATGTCAAAGCAGAAAAGGATTTCATATAAAATTGCTTTTAAACTGGAGGTAGTGAAGTATGCCAAAGAACATGGGAACAGAGCAGGGGAGAGACACTTTGGACCACCTCCAACTGAAAAAATGATATAGAATGGAGGAAACAGAAGGATCGACTATAAAAAACGGATAAAATGAAACAGTGTTTTCGTGGGCATGCTGCAAAATGGCCACAGTTAGAAGTGGATATGAAAGTGGATCACAAGTCACAGGAACAATGGTTTTTCAGTATCTACAAAAAATCATATATGAAGCCAAATATCTTGCTGCAGAGAAAGACATGGAGGACTTCACTGGATCACCATCATGGTGCCACAGATTTATGAAGAGATGTGGCCTTGCTATGTGTACCAAAACTAGGATTGCACAAAAAATGCCTATACGATATGAATCCAAGATTGTGTCTTTTCACAAATTTGTACTGGATGCAAGAAAGAAAAATGGATTTGAAATAAGCCTGATTGGGAACATGGATGAAGTCCTGTTAACCTTTGATGTTCCATCAAACAAGACTGTTGATGTGAAGGGTACCAAAACCTTAACCGTGAAAACCTCAGGTCATGATAAAACCCATTACACCGTTGTGTTGTCTTGCTGTGAGGATGGCACCAAACTGCCACCAATGCTGATTTTCAAGAGAAAAATCATGTCAAAAGAGGCAGTCCCAAGAGGAGTTATTGTTCATGTTCATGACGAAGGATGGGTGGATGAAAATGGCATGAAGATATGGATAGAAAAAGTGTGGTCCAAACATCCTAGAGGGTTTCTGAAAAAACCTGCTTTATTAGTGTTTGATCAGTTTAGGGCACATATCACTGAAGCTACAAAAAAGAGATTTAAAGAAGAGAAAACCCATCTAGCCATAATTCCTGGGGGGCTTACCAGCCATTTGCAACCTTTGGGCATTTCTATCAACAAGCCATTTAAAGTTTTCATGAGAGAAGGGTGGAACAAATGGATGGCTGCTGGAAACCATTATCTGACACCAACTGGACGAATGAAGAGGCCCACTGTTACCCAAGTTTGTGAGTGGGTGAAAACCTCATGGCAGTCAGTTAAGGATGAAACTGTTGTGAGGTCCTTCAAAAAGTGTGGCATCAGCAATGCCTTAGATGGCTCTGAAGATGACATCCTCTATGAATAGAGTGAAGACAATGATACTAGTGATTCTGAGGAACTGAGCTTTGTAAATGAGGCCAGTAGTGATGAGGAGTTCTGGGGATTCCCTGATGATTAGAGGAGTTTCTGTACCTAAAGCTTAAAGTCAGTAATAATGGTTGTTAATACTGTTGTTGAGTTCTGTTTACATTTACATTGGTGAATTATTATGTTATTAATGTTATTAACTATTTTACCACATTTTTTGCTTCAAAATTTTTTCCCCTACTTTCCTCCTCTAAAACCTAGGTGTGTCTATGGTCTGAAAAATACGGTATTTGTGTTATGGAGAGCAGCTGCAGGTTGTGATGTGTTTTGATTTACTGTTAAAAGGCTGACTGTGCCTGTAGTGGAGCCATGATAGAAGCAAGGAATATCACATTCTTTCACTAATTCAGATGAGAGAACAGTGATAAAGATGGGAATGGTTAAAAAAGGGTTAGATTTAGGATATATTTTAAGAGCAGACCAATTATTATTTACTGATGGATTGACTATAAGGAGAAAGTTCTTACAGAATTTCTTACAGGGGAGGGGATGGGAAAATTTTATAGTAAAGCATTAGTCAGGGTAGACTAACTGCTGTAACTAAACAACTCCCAAATATCAGTGGTGCTGCACAATAAAATTTTATTTCTTATTTACATCACAGCTCAAAGTAAGTGAATGGAAGTGGATGATGGGTAGGTAGGTGTTCTCCATGTGATCATTTTGGGCCCTGGGTCCTTCCATCTAGTGGCTCTGTATTCCTTAGGACCTTAGAACTTTCCCCTGGATCCTCTCCATTGTTTCAATAGAGAAGGAAAAGCAGTTCCCTTTTTAGGGGCTTTTGCTGGCTCAGCCTGAAAGGGTTGTTATCACCCCTGTGCATATATTATTGGCTTAGGACTTGGTTACATGACCATATGTAAACTAAGTGCAAGGAAGCTTGGAAAATATAGTCTAGCTGTGTACCTAGAAGAGGAGGAAATGGGTTTATAAGACTATTTGGGGACTTTTGAAAAACAATCATTGCAAAACACAGTTTGTAGTGTTTATAAATATTTACATATGTAAGTTGTATATACTTAAAAAAATTTTTTTAATACTCACCTGAGGACAATGTATTTCATTGTTTTTCAGAGAGAGAGAGAGAAGAAGGGAGAAAGAGAAATTGATTCAAGAGAGAAGTACCAATTGGTTGCCTCCCGTACGTGCCTGAACTGGGGACTGAACCTGCAATCTAGGTATGCGCCCTGACTGGGAATTGAACCCACAACCTTTTGGTTATGGGATGACACTCCAACCAACTGAGCCACACTGGCTAGGGCAATAAGTTGCATATATATTTGTATATGTGATTATATGTTATTATGGTAATAACTATATTTATTTGTAGAACATTTAAATTGTAAGCATTAAAATAGTGAAGAAACGTGAACATTAGCTCTTGAACACCACTTTTCCCAGAGTTGTTTTGTAAAATAAGTTCAAAATGTTTAATAGCTCTCTCCCCATGAAATTTATATATATAATGAAATCACTGTTGTTTTCCACAGATGGATGTTGTTTCATCCTTTTAACTGAATTTCTAATTTAAAGGAAACTGTAATTTCCAACTTTGTTTACTTTCTTCACCATAGTTTTCCTCTATAATTAGTGTCTTCTAACTTAGTCCAGTGAATAACATCATAAGCTGACCTATTCTGAACCACACCCTACTGACCACAGCAACTGTCCACCACATTGTTTCCCTCTGTTAACATATACTTTTGAAATAACTGCTTTGGGATAGAGAATAAAAAGAATAATTTTCTTTAGGAAAGCTTCAGGAATGTCTGATTATTATGTAAGTGCCAGTAATGTGCTAATTCTTTGTATGCATAGTTTTGTTTTTACATTTATTGCCATATTATTATTGAATAATCTTCTCCCTGTTGATTTGAAATGCCGCCTTCTATCATAAATTTTATAGATTTTTTTTTTTTTTTTTGTTCTTTGAGCCTTAATACTCTGACTGGAAAGGTAATGTTCCTTCTCTTAAGAGAGTTGCTGTTCAACTCAAGTGAGGTAATGCACTTCAAACTTATTTTTGGTTAAAACTATAAAAGGAAATTTTGAAGATATCTCAGAAGCCTAATATTTTTGTCTACACACACACACACCCCATTTTGTATTTTTTGGTTTTCATTTGGCATTATATTGTACATCCCTTGCCACAATTCTTCCTAGTTAACATTATGAGTATTCTTCACTATCCAACTCTGTTTAATTTTTTAGTTTAAATAGTGAATTTGGATGTATTTGAGTCTGTTTGATTTTTCATATTTGGATAGCAAATAGCATGATAATGAAGTAGAAGTATGTACAAGTTTATTCAAATATATTTGGTTCCTGAGTTTAGAGTGAGATTTTTTTGATATCAGAAATTTGGATAACAGAGGCTACCTATATTCTCAAAAGGTATGGTGCTGAAATGCTACCTATTGTAGTAGGTTTTCTTTTTTTTAAGACTTTATTTATTTTTAGACAGAGAGGAGGGGAGGGAGAAAAAGAGGGAGAGAAACATCTATGAGTGGTTGCCTCTCGCTTGCCCCTCACTGGGAACCAGGCCCCACAACCCAGGCTCATGCCCTGACTGGGAATTGAACTGGAGACCCTTTGGTTTGCAGGCAGGTGGCTCTCAATCCACTGAGCCACATCAGCCAGGGCTGTAGTGGGTTCTTTTGATTGCAGAGGACAGAAACCAAACTCACAGTGGCTCAGGGCATAAAAGGGAATTGTTCGGTATATTTAACAAGGAAGTTCAGTGGTTGAGTGTATTTGAGGCATAGCTGCTCTCAGTGGCTCAAACAGTTTTGATAAGGTTTTGCCATGTGTCATTCTCTTTTACTTCAGAGAAGCTTTTTAAATGCATTCAGGGAAGATAGCTGCCAACAACTCCTAAGTTTACATTAGTCCCTCCTTATCCATGGGGCATATGTTTCAAGACCCCCCAGTGGATGCCTGAAACCACTTTACTTACCCTTTGTATGATGATGCGAGATGATATATTGCCTATATGATGAGATGAAATGAGGTGAATTATGTAGGCATTATGATATAATGTTAGGCTTTTTCAACTTTATATTAGAAAAAGGATTATTTGCTTTGGGTGATCCTGGGTAATTAAGTCATGAGCTACTAAGTGACTGATGGTTGAGTAGCTTATATGGTGGGAATACACTGGACAAAAGGATGATTCATGACCTGGGCCAGACAGAATGGGATAGTATAAACTTTTCATCACACTACTCAGAATGACACACAATTTAAAACTTAAGAATTACTTACTTCCGAATTTTCCATTTAATAGTTTTGGACAGAGGTTGACTGTGGTAACTAAAATCTCAGAAAATGAAATTGTGAATGGAGTGTGGTGACAAATGTACATGTTTTTAGATTTGCAGCTCTACTAGAAAAAAAAAATTCTTTCCTAATAGTTGCAGCAAAGTTCCAGTATAGTGAGCGCCACCATTGTTAGGGGGAATGGAATAAACTGACTAGGCCTGAGTCACAACTAATATGACCCTTCTACCCTAACTGGGGCATGAGTTTAATACAAACAACAAGGGAGGAGAAATAGTTCTTCAAAGGAAAACACATAAGGTACAGATTACCTACTGGGTAGACTAAATTGATAGTTGTTCATGTACCTGTGCTACAGTGTGTCATATGGAAACTTTTTTCTTCCATCACCTTTTCTTTGGTTGAAATACTACAAAATGTTTTTTCTTTGCACCTTTGACTTTGCAATACTACATGTAAAAGGGGGCTCTTATATCATATCTAGTGATGATCAGCTGATGTGTACTCTTGTCACATCTGACCTGAAAAACTGTTTTTCAACCCATTAATCTTTTCCACAAGAAGAGATAGTGAAAGGTACCTGTCTGCTTTTTTAAAAAAAAGTCTTTATTTGAGGAGTTTTTTCTCCCCATCACTTTTTAGAGAGAGAGGAAGCAGGGGGTGGGGGGAAGAGAGAAAGAAACATCAGTGTGACTGAGAAATTTGATTGGTAATCTTCTCATATTTGCCCTGACTGGGGAATTGAACCCGCAATCTGGGTATGTGCCCTGACTGGGAATTGAACTTTGGTCTACGGGATGACACTCCATCCAACTAAGCAATACTGGCTAGGGCTTGTCTACTTTTGACCTAAATCTCATTTAGTTTTGCTTGCTTACCAAACAACCTTGGATTATAAGTTAGACCTTTCCTTCCTTAAGTTTTCAGTATCTGCTTCTATGCTTGATTCTGTTTATAGCCCTAAAGATGTGTTCCTAAGCCCCTAACATTTTGCTCATACGTCTCTTTCATTTATAGAATATTTACTCAATACCTGCTAGTCTACTTACTTGCCAATCTATCACTTTCCTTAATTTATAGTCTTCTTCTGTTTCCTACCTTTCAGGGTCACCAGTGATATCCAGAGACCTTTGTCTCAGGTCTAAACCTAGAATTATAGTACCTAAGAGCTAAAAGGGATCTAATAGATATTTAAGTCAGTTTTCTTTTTCTATTTTGCTTGATGTTATTTTGGATTATACTGACTTTTCTTTTGGCTAGAATTTACATGGTATATCTTTTCTTTTCTTTTTTCTTTCTGATTCTGTTTCCTCATATTACGGATGTGTGTCTGTTGAAAACAGCATATAGATTTTAAAAACTTGGTCTGAGAATCTTTGTCTTTTAACGGGAGTATTTACACATAATACAGTAACATAATACTTTGTTTACTTTCCACTTGTTCTCTCTGTTCTATCCCTCCCCTTTCTTGCTTTGTTTTTTGAATTGATTATTTTTTATCATTCCACTTGTTCACTCTATTGGGAAGTTATGCTTTTTTTTTTTTTTCTATTTTTTAGTAGTTACCCTGGAATAGGGGTTGGCAAACTTTTAAAGCTAGCTACATGGTAAATATTTTTGGCTCTGTGAACCATATGGTCTCTGTCAAAACTACTCAGTTCTGCCATTGTAATGCAGAATATCTATATAGATAATAGGTAACTATAATTATAGATAAAGGACTAGAAGAGCACTGGGTTGAGCCCAGAAACTGGGAGAATATTTTTATTTTTAAAGTGAGGTATTGGAAAAGGAGTTGTAAGAGTGAATCAGAAAGAATAAGTCTACCAGGAATATTAACAAGAAAAATAACTGTGATATGAGGGCAATTTCAAGAATGATGAGATAGCCACTTTAATTAAATGCTATAGTGTGGTGTGTTAGGATGAGGATTAAGAAGAGGCTCTTAGATTTGGCAACTCTATGGTAATTGGTGACATTTTCAAAGAATATTGGCAGTAGCTTGCTATGTGGGAAGAGTGCTAATGGAGTGGAGAAATAGACTACTGATTCCCAAATACTGTACTCTGGATGAGCAACAGCAGAATTGCCTAGATTTCCCAACCTCAGAATCATTGGACCTAGAAATGTATACTTTAAAAATGTTTCCCAAGTGATTCTGATAAATGCTCATGGCTTGCTATCAAGATGTATTTGTGAGTGATATTTTGAGGTAACCATTTTTTCCGAACACAAAGCAGTAATTGATAAAGTAACAAAAAAAAAGAGAAAACCAAATGGAAATAAATGGAGCTCACAAAAGATAAACATTTTTATGTTTCAGAAAGGGAATAGAATACAAAACAGTGAGTGGGGCTATGGCTGGGAGCCTGCAGGTAAAAGCAGCTGAGGTTTTGTCGTCTTTGTGGTAAATGGAGATGTGCTATTGCAGTTGTTCTCATTGTTGAAAACCATGGGCGAGGATCGGTAGACTCCTCTGTTGAAAAAGATATTCCCTGAATTTAGTGCTAGGGCTGTCATATTGTATACCTTTAGAGCTCAGATGATAGTTTTGCAGTGCATCTTCTGGAGTATTGCAGGGCACAGCTTCCTTGACTGGAAGGAGTGGCTTTGCTGCTGACTGGTGCCAGAGGCCACTGTTTATATGAAGCCATATACCTGGGGACTTAGGAGAATGCAAATATAGCTTTACAACTAGGGACCTGCCAACTCCAAGCATATCCTCACTGTTACTTCAGGACAGATCTGATTTGAATGGACTAACTATAAGAAAAATATGAGGACTTCTGGCCAAGATGGAGGCATAGGTGGACACACTTTGCCTCCTCTCACAACCAAAATTAAGGACAACAAAGGTTTAGAAACAAGAAAACAACCAGAACTCATAGAAAATTGAACTGTATGGAAGTCCAACAACCATTCATCCAGACCGGTAAGAGTTGCAGCAGGAAAAAGTGGAGGTGTGGACCGGGCACGCAGGCAGCAGCGGCTGGCAGACCCCAGTTGCACAGGCGGTGGCTAGTGGACCCCGGGCACAGGGTGGCAACTGTGCAGACCCAGTGAGGGTGTGCAAGCCGGCTGGCTGACCAGGTGGTCCCACATTCGCGCACAGATAATCCAGGTGAAGGGGAAGCAGCAGAAGGGACTGGAATCTGAGAGAGAGTGGAGCAAGCATTATTGTTTCCTCTCGGACCCTGCCCCCGCATACAGCGTCACTACCCAGTGACTGGGCTGCCCCGCCCTGGGGAACACCTAAGGCTCCACGCCTCACTACTTAACAGCTGTGACTAGACCAAAAAAACCCCCAACAGAATGAAAAATGGCTAAAACTGGAGAACAAATCAAAGCGCCAGAGCCAATTCATCTAAGCGACGAAGACATAGCCAACCTATTAGATGCACAGTTCAAAGCTCTGGTGATCAGGATGATCACAGAATTGGTTGATTTTGCTCACAAATTAGATGAACAAATGAAGGCTACAATAAGTGAAATGAAGGAAAATGAACAGGGAACCAATAGTGATGGGAGGAAAACTGGGATTCAAATCAATGGAGTGGACCAGAAGGAAGAAAGAAACAACCAGGCAGAAAACAAGGAAGAAACAAGAATTCAAAAACATGAGGAGAGGCTTAGGAACCTCCAGGACATCTTTCAACATCCCAACATCTGAATTATAGGGGTACCAGAAGGGGAAGAGGAAGACCAACCAGTGGAAAACTTATCTGAACAAATAATAAAGGAGAACTTCCCCAATCTGGCAAAGGAAATAGACTTCCAGGAAGTCCAGGAAGCTCAGAGAGTCCCAAAGAAGCTGGACCCAAGGAGGAACACACTAAGGCACATCATAATTACATTACCCAAGATTAAAATGGAGAGAATTCTAGAAGCAGCAAGGGATAAAGGCAGAGTCACCTACAAAGGAGTTCCATCAGACTGTCAGCTGATTTCTCAAAAGAGACCTTCCAGGCAAGAAGGGGCTGGAAAGAGGTATTCCAAGTCATGAAAGGCAAGGACCTACATCCAAGATTGCTCTATCCAGCAAAACTTTCATTTAGAATGGAAGGGCAGATAAAGTGCTTCTCAGATAAGGTCAAGTTAAAGGAGTTCATCATCACCAAGCCCTTATTATATGAAATGTTAAAGGGACTTATCTGAGAAAAAGAAGATAAAAAATATGCACAGTAAAAAGACAGCAAACTCACAGGTAATAACAACCACACCTAAAACAAAAGCAAACTAAGCAAACAGCTAGAAGAGGAGCAGAACCACAGAAATGGAGATCGCATGGAGGGTTTGCAACAGGGGAGTGGGAGGAGGAGAGGGGGAAAAGGTACAGAGAATAAGTAGCATAGATGGTGGGTAGAAAATAGACGGGGGGGAGGGCAGGAATAATGTGGGAAATATAGAAGCTAAAGAACTTAGGACACATGAACATGAACTAAAGGGGGGGAATGTGGGTGGGGGGGGTGTGCAGTGTGGAGGGGAATGATGGGGGAGAAATGGGACAACTATAATAGCATAATCAATAAAATATATTTAAAAATATTTATGAGATAACTGGGGAAATTGAACATTGACTAGGAATATTAAAAATTGTTAATTTTTGAAGATGCAATTAATGATACTGTAATTGTGTTTTTGAAAAGTAGTAAATAACGGGTTCTTGGTAAATGTGTGAAAGATAAAAATTCTTCTATGAAAAAGTGCTCCTGTAAAGCTGAATTCTCAAACAAATTAAGTCATCTAATGCTGAGAACGATACAATATAAAATCAACAGTCAGTAGAATAGTTTACACTAGATGACATTAAAATAATTATCTTGGAAAATATCAAATTGTATATTTAGGATTTTCAAGGAGATGAGTGATTAATAAGTAATATTTCTTAAATTAAAACAATTATGGAATTTAAATAAGGAGAAAAAAAGATCAGGTAGATATGAAAATGTCAGAAACCTCGGAAGTGAAAAATAGTGTAATTCAAAAAAGATAACATTGTGTTCATGAATGAGAAGTCAGTAGGATGTCTGTTTTTTCCAATATTAATCTAAAAAAAATCCATGCAGTATCAAACTGCCAAATGGTTATTTCATGGTAATTGAGATGTTGCTTTTAAAATTGTTATGGCAGAGTAAATAGTGAAAGAAACATTGAAGAACAAATAGAGGCAACTTGTCCTCTAGATTTCAAAACTTATTGTATAGCTCTAATAAATAGGCTATATAGTGGACACATAGACTCTGCTAAACAGAATACAGAGCCAGAATAGATTGATATTTTTGTGGAATTTGCCTCATGGCAAAGATGGCACATTAATATAAATCAGTGGGGAAATGTTAGATCCTTCATTGTGGTGCTGGTCTAGTTACTAATCTAAATTGATGTGAAAATAATTAAGTGCCCTGTCTCACTGCATACATGAAAAGAAATTCTGTCTGGATTAGAGATCTAAATGAGAAAAGTAAAACGTAGGCTTTTTATAAGAAAATACAGGATAATAACTATGTTTTTAGGATAAGGAAGAATTTTTTAAAACTATACAAGGAGATCACATTAGGTAGGCTTTTAGAGTGAGACTGAATGATTCCAATCTCAACTTTATCACATTCTCTTTATGATGTTGAGCAAATTATATCATCTTTCTGTGTTTTCTCATTTGTAAAATGATCATGATGATGACGATGATAAAAACAACCCTGGAGGAATTGTGAGGATTAAATTAAATAATCCATATGAAACTCTTAGAAAAAATGACTGGTACAATTAACAAATGACTGTAATTATTAATATTGTTTATTAAAAAAGAAACAAATCATACCTGTAAAGAAGAGATAGAGTTGACTATTAAAAATAAAAACTTGTCTACAACAAAAGGCAGTGAAACAAAATAGATAGGAGATATTTGTCATACATGCAACTGAAAAGTGTCTAATATTCAGGATATATGGAAAACTCATTGAAACTAGTAAGGAACAGATGACTCAAAAAGGAAAGGTGGAAAACTAACAGAGCCCAAATGGCAAGTGATAGGATAAGTATTATCCATCTACACTAGTAATGAGGGAAATGTAAACTAAAGTAATGAGATAGCTTTTTACACTTATTATCTTGGCAGAAACTCAAGTCTGACAACACTTTTACTAGTAAGGGGGCAGAGAATCCTGAGGTCTTTCTATGCTGGCTGTGAAATAGTTGACACATTTTGGAGAATGTTTTTTTTAATATCTAGTAAAGTTGAAGATGCTTAAAACCCAGTAGTTCTGCTTTTAGGTATGAAGCCCAGAGAAATTCTGTCAAAGGCACATGAAGAAACATGTATGAGAATGGCAGCATAGTTTTAATAGTATAATGTTGGAAACCATCTAAGTGTTCACTAGAAAGAGTGATAAATTGTGGCATACTCATATAGTGAGATTTAAAAAACTTTATTTTTAGAGCACTTTTAGGTTGACAATGTAATTGAACAGAAGGCTCAGAGATTTCCCATATATCCCATCTGCCTGTACACATGCATAGTCTCCTCCATGATCAACAACCCCCACCAGAGTGGAACTTTGCTACAGTTAATGAACCCATATATAATGGCTTATTATTTGATAATTAATGAACTTTACATGTGTCAGCATTTATGAATGGAAAAGGCAGTATTTAAAGTGAGGTACAGACTATTTGGTATGACACCATTTTTTTAAACTTCTAAACCTGAAACAGTACTATCTATAATTTGTCGAGATGCACATATGTTTTCAAAATATAAAAATATGTATGTGAATAACACCACCCTCAGGATAGTGGTTGCTTCTGCAGAACAAAGGAAGGGACTGTAACTGTATCTTTAATATTGTATTTATAAATGATCTGGAGCACTTATAGCAATTTTCAAACTTGTGGAACTTGAGTGGTAGATATGTTCTTAATAATTCTATATGTTTTAATATGTTCTATAATAATTCTCTTCATTTGAAAGATCATCTAAGAAAAAGATAAAACAGAATTTCTTAATTAGAGGACTTTTATAAGTATGTAGGAGTATGAGAGAGAAGTAACTGAAGGTACTTTAAAAAATAATATAGCATTTTTATATGTTGAAAGTAAAGTATGTCAAAAGAGAGATTGGTAACATGAAAGTGTTTTTTTATTTTTATTTTTTATTTTATATTTTATTGATTATGCTATTACAGTTGTCCCATTTCTCCCCCATCATTCCCCTCCACCCTTCACACCCCCTCCCACCCACATTCCCCCCTTTAGTTCATGTCTGTGTTTCATAAGTTCTTTAGCTTCTACTTTTTCCACACTATTCTTGCCTTCCCCCTGTCTATTTTCTATCCACGGTCAATGCTACTTATTCTCTGTACTCCCTCTCTCCTCCTCCCACTCCCCTGTTGCAAACCCTCCATGTGATCTCCATTTCTGAGTTCCTGCTCCGGATCTAGTTGTTTGCTTAGTCCATTTTTGTTTTAGGAGTGGTTGTTAACATCTGTGAGTTTGCTATCTTTTTACTGTTCATATTTTTTATCTTCTTTTTCTTAGATAAGTCCCTTTAACATTTCCTATAATAAGGGCTTGGTGATGATGAATTCCTTTAACTTGACCTTCTCTGGGAAGCACTTTATCTGCCCTTCCATTCTAAATGACAGCTTTGCTGGATAGAGCAATCTTGGATGTAGGTCCTTGCCTTTCATGACTTGGAATACTTCTTTCCAGCCCCTTCTTGCCTGGAAGGTCTCTTTTGAGAAATCAGCTGACAGTCTGATGGGAACTCCTTTGTAGGTGACTCTGCCTTTATCCCTTGTGGCTTCTAGAATTCTCTCTTTCATTTTACTCTTGGCTCATGTAATTATGATGTGCCTTGGTGTGTTCCTCCTTGAGTCCATCTCCTTTGGGACTCTCTGAGCTTCCTGGACTTCCTGGAAGTCTATTTCCTTTGCCAGATTGGGGAAGTTCTCCTTTATTATTTGTTCAGATAAGTTTTCCACTTGTTGGTCTTCCTCTTCCCCTTCTGGTACCCCTATAATTCAGATGTTGGGATGTTGAAAGATGTCCTGGAGGTTCCTAAGCCTCTCCTCATGTTTTTGAATTCTTGTTTCTTCCTTGTTTTCTGCCTGGTTGTTTCTTTCTTCCTTCTGGTCCACTCCATTGATTTGAATTCCAGTTTTCCTCTCATCACTATTGGTTTCCTGTGTGTTTTTCTTCATTTCACTTATTGTAACCTCCAGTTGTTCCTCTAATTTGGACCAAAATCAACCAATTTTGTGAACTTCCTAATCACCAGAGTTTTGAACTGTGCTTCTGATAGGTTGGCTACCAGTGCTATGAGCTCTGCATCTGATAGGCTGACCACCTCCTGGTGACTCGGGTGAATCAGCTCTAGGGCCCCAGTCTGCTCTCCCATCTGAGCCATCCTTGGTTTTGGTCTTTCTGTTTTTGTCTTGTGACTGTTACTGTAGTGATTGGTGGAGCCTTAGGTGTTCCTCAGGGCGGGACAGCCCAGTCACTGGGTTGTAATGTTAGATGTGGGGGCGGGGTCCAAGAGGGGACAATGGTGCTTGCTCCATGCTCTTTCATGGATTCTAGTCTCCTCAGCCTCTTTCCCCCATCAAATTGGGCCCCTCTGGTGCTGACCTCCAAATGGGTGGGTCTGTGCATGCTCCAGTACCCCATGGGTCTCCCCAGTGAACTCTCCTGTGAGGCTGGGTCTCCCTCCCAGCACCTCAGCCCCCACAAGTATTTTCAATGGATGCTTCTAGGCTTCACTTCCTGGTGTTGGGGCCCTGTATCTCGCAGTCTGTCCTTTGCCCATTTTCACCTGTTTTTCTGTGTGCGAATTTGTGTCCGTGGTCAGCCACCTTGTGCGTCTTGCTAGGTCTGCTCCTGTTTGGCAATGCCGCCACCTGTGGGCCTGGGGTGACCTTGCCTGGTGCTGCGACCCCACTTCCCCAGCCGTGGACTCCGCTGGCCGCTCACTTCGCCTCTCTTACTGTTTTGGGTGACTGTTGTCATACTCCTGCACTATTCAATTTTCTCTCTGTCCTGGTTGGGTTTTCTTTTTTTTGGTTCTATATTTTTGTTGTCCTTAATGTTGGTTGTGAGAGGAGGCTCAGTGTGACCAGCTACGCCTCCATCTTGGCTGGAAGTCTGAAAGTGGTTTTTGATGGAACTAGTTACTGATGGAGATATTAAGAATTGGATTTAATGAGTTCTAGAAAGGATGTGGCACATACTCTCTCTGTAGACAGAAATGGAATAACAGATGGAATGAAAAGAGAACTGCATTTTGAGTTGGAGAGTCATTTAAAGGAAATCACTATTTCCTTAGGTATAAAAGTTGAATTCATTTTCCTAGAGGTGTTATATATGAGAAGGTTGGAAAGATATGCAGAATACTTGTAAGGAATGAAATAGGCTTAGATTTAAAAAAGTAGTATTAAAGGAAAAGGGAAGATTGAATAAAATTTGTAATGGTATCTAATTGTATACTTTTGTCATTTTTGTTTGGCAAGCCAGGGAAAGGATGTTTTTATTGCCCCCTTCACCTCTCTGCCTTCGGGAAGGTAGAGAATCAAGAGTGTAGAAGTCCTTGAAAATACATCTCTTCTATAGCAAGCCCGTTTTTGTCATCTCTCGGTTAATTAAAATTGTTTAATTTCTCTCTGATGTCATCTTGTTGTTTTAATTTCTCTAAAGTTTTGCTCCATCAATGGCAGTTTTTGTTGTTTTTGTGTTATTCTTAAGAGCTCTTCAGTGCAGGGTGATGAGGTTAGTGTGATGATTATGTCCATTTTAGTCTTCAGAGAGGCTCTTCAGATGTACAGAAAGAACCTGATTCTAATCTCGGGTATCTTAGAAACATTTGCGATAGTAGAAGATAAAATAATTTTTATTTGTACTCATTGGATTTGGAATTATTAATATAGTAAAACATTGAAACAATTTCTTCAAGTTACTGTTTTAGAAAGTGCCTACCTTTGGGTAATAAAATAACATGTGGCCTCAGTGAGACCATTTCAAGACTGTTCCTCCTGAGCACCTTTCTAGTTGCTAGATGGGATGCTGCCCAATTCATGAATGACTTAATAAAACTAAGTATATCTTTAAAAAAAAAACCCTTTCCATACTGAGATTTAGAATTTTATGTTCTGCAAGATGTAATCAACACAATTATTAAGACTTTCTTGAGCATGAGAAAGCAGTGATTATGTAATATGACTTCTAAGTGTTTCACGTATTTTGTGTTACAGTTCTTTTGCCACGAAAATGCTGTGGACAGTCTTGAACATGTACTATTCATGCTGATGGGACAAGATCCAATATGAATATAAATGATGGAGGAAGACGTCGCTTTGAGGATAATGAACATACATTACATATATATCCCGGGACAATCTCAGAAGGTACAATCTACTGTCCAATTCCTGCCAGAAAAAATTCTACTGCTGCTGAGGTGATTGACTCTCTTATAAACAGACTTCATCTTGACAAAACAAAATGTTATGTTCTAGCAGAGGTAAAGGAATTTGGTGGAGAAGAATGGATACTCAATCCAACAGACTGTCCAGTTCAACGAATGATGATGTGGCCCCGAATGGCTCTGGAAAATCGCCTAAGTGGAGAGGACTACCGCTTTCTTCTGAGAGAAAAAAACCTTGATGGATCAATCCATTATGGTAGTCTTCAGTCATGGCTACGGGTAACAGAAGAACGTCGCAGGATGATGGAACGGGGTTTTCTTCCACAGCCTCAGCAGAAAGACTTTGATGATTTATGTAGCTTACCTGATTTGAATGAGAAAACTCTCTTAGAAAACCTACGAAATCGCTTTAAGCATGAAAAAATTTATACCTATGTTGGCAGTATTCTAATAGTTATTAACCCATTCAAGTTTCTTCCTATTTATAACCCCAAATATGTCAAAATGTATGATAACCACCAGTTGGGAAAACTTGAGCCTCACATTTATGCTGTGGCTGATGTAGCTTATCATACCATGCTTCAGCGAAAAAAGAATCAGTGCATTGTGATTTCAGGAGAGAGTGGTTCCGGCAAGACTCAAAGCACAAACTTTCTTATTCACCACCTTACTGCTCTCAGTCAGAAAGGATTTGCCAGTGGAGTGGAACAAATTATTCTTGGAGCTGGACCAGTACTTGAGGTATGGTACTTCTAAACATGTCTTTAAAATTTTTTTTGAAGAGTGGTAAATGTGAGAAAATGAATGAAACTAAATAGAAGTATAGTTACCAAGGAAAACTGGAAGATGAAACAGCAAAAAAGGCAGTGTGGAAGATTGAGGAGTGTGATAGCAGCAATATTTTTTTCTAAGGGTCTCTTTAGGTCATAGTGTTGTAAAATAAGGAGGTGATTGGAGTCATATATATATATCCCCCGTAAAGGGAGATAGCAGGGGCAAAAACTCCTGTTTGTAATAGGGTTGTGGAAGTAGGCGGCTGGGGAAGATATTCTTGTTAATATATTTGTATGTTGGCAACCTTAACATCTGTGCCTAACATTAAAATTCTAAGGGTTCGCTTTTGAAAATGTACAGAATGTGGGGAAATTTGTTATAGTTCTGTAATGTTTTAGAAGTAATACTATCATGGATAGAAAGGAAAGAAAATAAACTATTTTTGTTTTAGGACTGAAAGGAAAAGGTAATATTACTTAGTTGTTTTTTAAGGAGCGATTTTGTGAAGTACAGTGAACTGCATATATTTAAAGTATATAATTTGATAACTTATGGCATATGTATTTATCCATTAAACCACTACCACAGTCACAAAACTGACTGTATCTATTATCCTTAAAGTTTTCTGATGTCTTTTCGTAATACCTATTATAAAAAATACTCATCTATAAAAAATCACTAATGTAGTTTCTGTTACTGTAGTTAGTTTGTATTTTCTACAATTTTATATAAATGGAATTATATAATTATATATACTACATATGCTCCTTTATGTTTGACTTCTCTCACTCAATGTAATTATTTTAAGATTCATCCATGTAGTGTGTGTCAGTAATTTGTTCCTTTGATAAGGTAGTATTTCACTGTATGGGCACACCACACACCACACTTTATCTGTTCACCTGTTGATGGACATTTAGGTTGTTTCCAGTTTTTGGCTTTTACACACAAAGCTGTATATCTTTGTATGGGTGTATACTTTTCTTTCTCTTGGTTGACTACCTAAGAGTGGAATGACTGGGTCATATGATAGATATGAAACAATCAACAAATATTTGTTGATAGTTTCCTTTACTGTGCAGAAGCTTTTGATTTGGTGTAGTCTCACTTATTTATTGTCATTTTTGGTGTCAAGTCCAATAAATCTTTGCCAAGACCCATGTCTTATTCCCATGTTTTGTTATAGGAGTTTTATGGTTTTAGGTCTTATTACATTCAAGTCTGTAATCCATTTTAAGTTGATTTTTGTGTATGATGTTACATAGGGCTTTAGTTCCAGTCTTTTTCAAGAGGCTGTTCAGTTTTCCCAGCACCTTTTTCCCCATCGTATATTCTTGGCTCTTTTGTTATAAATTAATTGACTATACATGAATGGATTTATTTCTGGGCTTTCTGTTCCACTGATCTATGTCTGTATTTATGCCAGTACCATATTGTTTTGATTATTATAGCTTTATAATATAATTTGAAACTATTATGAGTGTGATAGTGGCAATATTTTTATCTAGGACATGCGAAGTCTTCATCTTTGTTCTTTCTCAACATTCTGTTTTTTATTCAGGGTCTTTTGTGATATACAAATTTTAGAATTTTTTTTCCTATTTCTTTGAAAATGCCATTGGAAATTTGATAGGAATTGCAGTGAACCTGTATATTGTTTTGGGTAGTATGGACATTTAACAATATTAATTCTTTAAGTCCATGAGAATGGAATATATTTTCATTTATTTGTCTTCTTCAGTTTCTTTCATTAATGCCTTAGGGTTTTAATTGTACAGATCTTTCACCTCCTTGATGAAGTTTCTCCCAGATTTAATCCTCTTTTAATGGTACCTTTTGAAGAGCAGAATTTTAAATTTTGATGAGGTCCAATTTAGCCATTTTTTCTTCCTTTTTTTTAAAGTATATTTTATTGATTATGCTATTATAGTTTTCCCAATTTTCACCCCTTTATCTCCCCCTGCCCTGCACCCCATCCCTCCACCCTTCCCCTACCTGAGTTCATTGGTTGTACATATAAGTTCTCTGACTTCTCTGTTTCCTATACCATTCTTAACCTCTCCCCATCTATTTTATGCCTACCAATTATGCTTCTTATTCCATTTACCTTTACCCCTATTCTCCCCCACCCCCTCCCCACTGAAAACCCTCCATGTGATGTCCATTTCTCTGATTCTGTTCCTGTTCTAGTTGTTTGCTTAGTTTTTATTTTGTTTTCTTTTTTCTTTTTTTAGATTCAATTGTTGAGATGATGGGGTGTTCCCCAATCACTAGTTTCATTGTATACTTTAGAATAGTTTTTGAAATTAGTATTAATCCTCCATTTTTTTTCTTTTTGTATATGTGCTGCCTGAACACATGCCTTTTTTTTTTTTTTTTCTTTTGAAGGGTTGCTTGACTAGAATAGCTTCTTTGCATTTCCATATGAATTTTAGAAATAAATCACCAGTTTCCCCATAAAAGCCTTTTGGGATTTGCATTGGGATAACGTTGAATCTTTAGTTCAGTTTGGGGAAATTGTACATGGTAACAATATTAAGTCATCTGACCCATGAAGAAGTTTATTTCCCCATTCACTAAGATCTTTTATAATTTCCTTCATCAGTTTTGTTGTCTTTTACATCTTTGGTAATCTGTATCTTAATTTTCTATAAATTAAAAAATTAAAAAATTAAAAAATTTGCAATTGTTACTAACTGGCATATAGAAATACAATTTATACTGGTATATTGATATTGTATTCTACAATTTGATGACATACAAATATTTGTTTGTTTATTTTAGTTTCCATTGGATTTTGCATATAGCAAATTGTGTTTGGGAATAAAAGGACAATTTTATTTCTTCCGTCCAATCTGAATGTCTTTTTTCCTTGCAGATTTTACTGGCTACTCCAGTATTATGTTGAATAGAAACGGTGAAAGCAACATTCTTATCTTAGAAAGTATTCAGCCCTAAAATATTAATATGATGATAGCTGTTGGTTTGTTGTAGATACTCATTATTAGGTTGAGGTCATTCCCTTTAGTTCCTACTTTGATGTTTGATTTTTTGTCAAATCCTTTTTCTGTATCTGTTGAGGTGGTCATATGGTTTTAATTTTTTAACTTATAATTTTTTAAATTTAATCTTTATTGTGTTTTTCCCATACCATTTAGTCCCCTTTTATACCCATTCCCCCAGCAGTCACCACACTTTGTCCATGTCCATGAGTCCTTTTTCCTTTTTGCCCAATCCCTCTATCCCCTAACCATCCCCTGTGCCCACTGTTATCCTGCTGTCCTAGATGGTTATATGGCTTTTTACAAAATAGTTTGTTAATAAGGTAAATTACATTGATGGATTTTTTTGATATCCCCAATTTAATGTCATTTCTTTAAGAAAATTTTTTTTTTATTGTACTTTTCCCCCCGTGGTAACCAGCTCAACATTCCTGGGATAAATGCCACTTGGTCATTGTATATTAACCTTTCATGTGTTGCTGGTTTGGTTTGCTAAAATTTTGTTTGGAATTTTAGCTTTTGTGGTCATGAGATATATTTTTTCTTTAATTCCTTTTTTGTTTGTCTTTGATATAAGGATGAGAATGAGTTGTGAAGTCTTATATTTTTAGAAGAGTTTGTGTAAAACTGGTATTTTTTCCACCCTTCTATCAGTGTTAGAAGTTATTAATGAAGCCATCTGGACCTGGTGTTTTCTTTGCAGGAAGTTTTTTAAACAAAGTTTCAATTTTTCACATAAATGTAGAGCTATGTGTGTTACTTATTCTTCTTGAGTGAGCTTTGATACTTTGTGTTTTTCAAAGAAATTGCTTAATCTAAGTTAAATTTATTGGCATCATGTTTTGTATAATATTCCTTTATTATACAAAGCACCAGCTTTTGGTTTCATGGATATTTTTGTTGTTTTGCTGTTTCATAGTTCTTTGATTTCAGCTTTGATTCTTTTTTTTTTTTTTTGGTTTACATTGCATTAAAAAATTTTATTTATTTTTAGAGAGAGAGGAAGGGAGGGGGAGAGAAAACATCCATGTGAACATGAAACATTGATCATTTTGCCTCTCCTTTGATGACCTGGGACTGAACAGGCAACCCTGACATGTGCCCAGCCTGGGAGTCGAACTGGCGACTTTCACTTCGCTGAACAATCTCCAACCAGTTGAATCACACCACTCAGGGTAGTTTACTTTTTAGAAAGATGGGAAGGGAGAGAGAAAGACAGGGGGAGAAAGTTCAACATGGGAGAGATACATCGATTAGTTGCATCTTGCATGCCCCCAACTGGGCACCTGGCCAGCAACCCAGGCCTTTTGGTTGCAGGCCTGCGCTCAGTTCACTGAGCCACACCGTCCACCGAGCCACACAGCCAGGGCACTCTTCTTAAATTTCTTAGTGTGGTATCTGAGGTCATTAATTTGAGACCTTACCTTTCTTTTCTGTTAAAGTCATTTAGTATTATAAAGTCTTCTCTAAGTTCTGCTTCAGTGGCATCCCTGAAATTTTATGTTGTGTTTTCACTTTCATTTAGTTCAAAATATTTGGTAATTTCCCTTTTGATTTTTAGTTTACCAATATTTAGATCCTATTTGTTATTTATTTGTAATTTATTTATCTTGTGATTAGATAATATTACATTGTTTGACTGGAATGTTTTAAAATTTACTGGATAGAGTCTTCCTTGGTAAAATGTTCTGTGTGCACTTACTATAAAGAATGTGTATTCTGCGGTTATCAGGAGGTGTGTTTTGTGTCAATCTTGTTAATTTGGTTGATGGTGGTGTTGAAACCTAACACAATGCTTGATGATTTTTTTTCCATTGACTTTAGCAGTTATTGAGAGAGAGGTCTTGAATATCTCCAGCTATACTTGTAGATTTGTCTATTACTCTTAAGTTGTGAAGTTTTGCATCTTGTATGTGACCTCTTTTGGTGGTATATAAACATTTATGATTATATGTGCTTGTTTTTGATTAATTGACCCTTTACTATTATGAAATAACTCTCTTTTTCTTGGTAATATTCTTTACTTAAAAAACTATATGTAGAAGGTTATGGTTGGGTCTTCTTTTCTTTAAGAATTTTTATTTTTATTTATTCATTTTTGATTTTTATTTATTTAGAGTGAAGGGAAGGGAGGGAGAAAGAGAGGAAGCTAAACATCGATGTGAGAATGAAACATCTATTGGTTGCTTTTCTCACAAGCCTCAACCAGGAACCAGGCCCACAACCCAGGCAGGTGCCCCCACTAGGAAACAAATGGGTGACCTTACTCTCTTCTGTATGACACCCACCCAACTGAGCCATGCCTGCCAGGGCAGTGTCTTTCTTTTTAATGTGATGTGGCCATCTCTGGCTTTTAACTGGGCTGTTTATATGTTTACATTTAATGAGTTTCGTGATATGGTTAACTTTGAGTCTATCTTCTTGTATTTTTTACTATTAATCCCTTATTTTCCTTGTGCTCTTTATCTTTTTCTGCCTTCTTTCTTTATATTTTTACTTTTTTCAGGTGAAATTCATGTAACATAAAATGAACTGTTTGCAGAGGTGTCCAACCTGTGGCCCTTGGGCTGCACATGGCTCAGGATGGCTATGAATGCAGCCCAACGCAAAATGGTAATTTACGTAAAACATTGTAAGATCTTTTTTGTGATTACATGTCACAGTGTATTTAATGTGTGCCCCAAGACAACGCTTCTTTCAACGTGACCCAGAGACATGAAAAGGTTGGACACCCACGAAAGTGTATAATTCAGTGACATTTAGTACATTCAAATTATTACTCAGCCACTACCTTTGTCTAGTTTGAACATATTTTCCTTTTTTAGTATATTTTGTTTAGTATGATATTACAGTTGTCCCATTTTCACCTCCCTTTTTTTTTTTTTTTAAGATTTTATTTATTTATCTTTAGCGGAGAAGGGAAGTAAAGGGAGAGAAATATCAATGTATGGTTGCCTCTCATGCGTCCCCTGCTGAGAACTGTTCTGCAACCCAGGCATGTGCCCTGACTGGGAATCGAACTGTGATCTTTTGGTTCGCAGGTCCGCGCTCAATCCACTGAACTACATCAGCCAGGGCCTTCACCTCCCTTTTATCCCCCTCCACTGTGTAACTCCCTTCCCTTCAGCATCCCTGCCCTTCAGTTCATGTCCATGAGTAATATATATAAGTTCTTTGACTTCTCCATTTCCTATACTATTCTTTACCTCCCCCAGTCTGTTTTGCACATACTAATTATGTTTCTTATTCCCTGTACCTTTTCCCCCATTCTCCCCCTCCCGGCTGATATCCCTCCATGTGATCTCCATTCTGTGATTCTGTTCCTGTTCTCGTTGTTTGCTTAGTTTTTTTTTTTCTTTTTAAGATTCAGTTGTTGGTAGTTATGAGATTGTTGTCATTTTACTGTTCATAGTTTTGATCTTTTTCATAGATAACATTTCATATAATAAGGGCTTGGTGATGATGAATTCCTTTAACTTGACCTTCTCTGGGAAGCACTTTATCTGCCCTTCCATTCTAAATGATAGCTTTGCTGGACTGAGTCATCTTGGATGTAGGTTCTTCACCTTTCATGACTTTGAATACTTCTTGCCAGCCCCTTCTTGCCTGTGAGGTTTCTTTTGAGAAATCAGCTGATAGTCTATGGGCACTCCTTTATAAGGAACTGTGTCCTCTTGCTGCTTTTAAGATTCTCTCCTTATCTTTAATCTTGAGTAATGTGATTATGATGTGCCTTGGTGCATGCTTCCTTGTGTCCAATTTCTTTGGGACTATCTTGAGATTCTTAGACTTCTGGAAGTCTATTTCCTTCACCAGATTGGAGAATTTCTCCTTCATTATTTTTTTAAGTAAGTTTTCAGTTTGTTCCTCTTCCTTTTCTCCTTCTGGCACCCCTATGATTCGAATGTTGGAATGTTTAAAGTTGTCCTGGAGTTTCCTAAGCCTCTCTTCATTTTTTTAAAAAATTCTTGTTTCTTTATTCTGTTCTGGTTGAATGTTTATTTCTTCCTATTGTTCCCAAATTGTTGATTTGAATCCTGGTTTCCTTGGCTTCCTTTTGGTTCCCTGGATATTTTTCTTTATTTCACTTTGTATAGCCTTCACTTCTTTATTTTTGGCCGTACTCAGTCATTTCTTTGATCATCGTGATTACCAGTGTTTGAACTCTGTATCTGATAGGTTGGCTATCTCCTCTTTGCTTACTTCTTTTTCTGGTGCTTTGATATGTTCTTTCATTTGGGTCATATTTCTTTGTCTCGGCACACCTGTTATGTTGTAAGGGGCAGACCCTTAAGTATTCACCAGGGCGGGGCACCCCACTTCATTGCCTTGTGGTGCTGAATGTGGGGGAGGGATCAGAAAGGGAACAATGCCTCTTTCTCGGCTCTTGCCCTACTTTCAGTCTTTTTCACTTCTACCTGCAAAGGGATGGTGCCCTTCTGGTGCTGATTCCCAGTTGCGTTGGCTTGTATATGTTCTAGGACCCTATGGGCCCCTCCAACGGACTTTCCTGTGAGACTGGCAATTTCTCCGGCCACCACAACACCCAAAGATTTTTACAGCCAGAGGGTTTTGAAGCTTTTTTTTCCCCCCACACTGGAACCCTGGGTTGAGTGGTCTGTCTTGCTCCCCAGTTTTTTCTCCTGGTTTATTCACATGTGAATTCGGGGCCACCCCATCTACTAGCTGTTGCCTCATCCGCCAGCTCTGGCAGGTATTGCTGCATGTCCTCTCCACCCCTCCTACCAGTCTGGATGAATATTTCTTCTTTAACTCCTTGGTTGTTAGACTTCTGTACAGTTCCATTTTCTGGCAGTTCTGGGTGTTTTTTGTTTTTAACTGGTTTGTTATCCTTCTTTTGGTTGTACAAGGAAGTGAAGCGTATCCCTATGCCACCATCTTGGCTGGAAACTCAAAAATGTTCAAAACATTTTCATGTTTTCATTCCAAAAGAAAACCTCATCACCATTAAACAGCACTTCCTATTCTGCTCTCCCCCCAGTCCCTGGAAACCAAGAGTCTGCTTTCTATGTCTGTGGAATTATCTATTTCAGGTTTTCATATAAATGGAATCATACAGGATGTGTCTTTTGTGTTTGACTTCTTTCACTTAGTGTTTTAAAGATACATTCATGTTGTAGCATGTATTGGTACTTTATATATTTTTGTGGCTGGATTATATTTCTTTGTGTAGATATACTATTTTTGTTTATCCAGTAATACAGTGACGGACATTTGGGTTATTTCCACTTTTTGGCTATATGAATAATGTTAAGACCAATCATGTACAACATATTGTGGGTCATATGTTTTTAGTTCTCTTTAGTGTATATCTAGGAGTGGGATTGTTGTGTCATGTCACAGCTTTGTTTAACTGAATGAGGAACTTTTGAACTTTTTCTGAAATGACTACACTGTTTTACTTTTCCTACCAGTGATGAACGAGGGTTCCATATTCTCCACATCCTCACCAACACTTGTTATTGATTATACTCATATTACTTTATGTGAAGTTGTATCTCATTGTGGTTTTGATTTGCATTTCTCTAATAATGAATGATGTTGAACATATTTTCCATGTGCTTGCAGGCTTTTGTTATTGTCTATAGAGAAATGTTTACTCAAATTGTATGGCCCTTTTAAAATTGGATTAGTTGTCTTTTTACTATTGAGTTGTAAGAATTCTTTTTTTAAAATAGATTTTATTGATTATGCTATTACAATAGTCCCATTTCTCCCCCATCATTCCCCTCCACCCTGCACTCCCACTCCCACCCAAATTCCCCCTTCCCTGAGTTCATGTCCATGTGATATAAGTTCTTTAGCTTCTACATTTCACACACTATTCTTGCCCTCCCCTGTCTATTTTCTTCCCACCGTCTGTGCTACTTATTCTCTGTACCTTTTCCCCCTCTCTCCTCCTCCCACTCCCCTGTTGCTAACCCTCCTTGTGACCTCCATTTCTGTGTTTCTGTTCCTGTTGCAGTTGTTCACCTAGTTTGCCTTTGTTTTAGGTGTGGTTGCTAATATGTGAGTTTGCTGTCTTTTTACTGTCATATTTTTTATCTTCTTTTTCTTGGATAAGTCTCTTTAACATTTCATATAATAAGGGCTGGGTGATGATGAACTCCTTGAACTTGACCTTCTCTGAGAAGCACTTTATCTGCCCTTCCATTCTAAATGACAGCTTTGCT
>PVKU01010683.1:0-49831 GCA_004027475.1 Anoura caudifer | reverse complement strand
CCCCATGCTGAGGCAAAGTAATTTCTGTGTGTGGGGCTACTGCTACCCCTTAGGCTATTGCCACTTGCAGGGGTGTGCTCTGTGGGAGAAAGATAGCTCCTGCAGTATGGGAAATGACTCAGCACAGGGGTGCTGGCAGCTGCTCCTTCAGTTCTCTCTCCAGAACCATCCATCCAAGACTCTCCTCAAGCATCTCAAGTCCACTCTACCCCTCCTCTGCAGAGCCCAGTGTAAGTGGCTGCAAACAAAATTTGTGTGTTGGCCCTTTAAGATGCTCTCTTCATCTCCAGCCATCTCTCCCTAGCAGAGATAAACCCTGATGTTTTTCACAGCTGCATGTTATCTGGGTTCATTTCAAGCTCTGGTACTGTAGGCTGGTGACCCCAGTTTGGTGTTTAGACCCCACACTTCTCAGGTGGAATCCCCTGACCACTGAAGTATCCCTCCAGAACTTTAGCTGCTGCCTGTGGGAGCCCAGCCAGCCCTCTTGTGCCTCCCCTGCACTCCTTACCAGTCTTGTGGTGGTGGAGTGCATTCTTCTGTCTGTCATTGCTTACAAGGCTTCTCTACAGCTAGTGTTCTGTTGGTTATTCTCGATGATTTCTCCACAAGTTAGATGTAATTCCATATTGGTCTTGGGAGGAGATAGGTTCCACTTACTCCTCCACCATCTTGGATCACCATCATGCATTTATTTTTAAATGTTAAGCCAACCCTGTAAACTTCTAATGAGTCTCACTTGGCTATTACATTTGTGCTTCAAATATAGTGTTGGATTTGATTTGAAAACTTTTAAAAGGCATTTATCTTTCTATATTCATGAGGGATAGTGGTTGATAGATTTTTTTTTGCACCATCTTTTTCTGATTCTGATATCAGGATACTGCTGGCCTCAAAGAATGAGTTGGGAAATACTTTGTCTTTGATTTTCTTGAAAAAAAAAATTCATAGTGGATTTGATATTATTTTGTCTTACATATTTGGTAGAAATGAAGACATCTGGAACTAGGGCTATATTCATAGGAAGGCTTTTAACTACAAATTCAATTTATTTAATACATGTATGGCTGTTCATGTTATTCTTCTTGAGGGAGCTTTGCAACTTTGTACTTTACAAGAAGATTGTCTGTTTTATGTATGTCTTCAAAATTGTTGGCACAAAATTGTTCATAACATTCTCTTATTACCCTTTTAATGTTAGTCGAATCTGTAGTGCTGTGCCATTTCTAATTTTTATTTTTTATTTTAATTTTATTGTTGTTCAAGTATAATTGTCTCCATTTTCACTGCACCACACCCCCCCTACCCACCCATCCCTACCTCCCACCCTTGAACCCACCCCGCTTTTGGTTCACTTTGGATGCAAACCCACTTTGGCTTTGTCTATGTGTCCTTTATATGTTCCTGAAGCCTTCCCTCCTTCTCCCCAGTAATTCCCTCCCACCTCCCCTCTGGTTACTATCAGTTTGATCTTAATTTCATTGTATCTCGTTCTACTTTGCTTGCTTGTCTGTTTTGTTGATTATGTTCTACTTATAGGTGAGACTATATTGTATTTGTTTTTCACTGCCTGGCTTATTTCACTTACCATTTTGCTCTCCAGTTCCATCCATGCTGTTGCAAAGGATAGAAGCTCCTTCTTTCCTTCTGCTGCATAGTATTCCAAGGTGTAAATGTACCATAGTTTTTTGATCCATTCATCTACTGATGGGCACTTAGGTTGCTGCTAGCACTTGGCTATAGTGAATTGTGCTGCTATGAACGTTGGGGTGCATAGGCTCTTTCAGATTGGTGTTTCAGGGAACTTAGGGTAAGGTCCCAGGAGTGGAATTGCCAGGACAAAAGGCAGGGCCATTTTTAGTTTTCTGAAGGAATTTGATACTGTTTTCTTCCTTTTTTAAAAATTTTAATTGCTGCTCTTATACAGTTTGCTGTCTTTATCTCCCATCCCAGCCCACACCCCAACCCTCCCCACCTCCCTCCCATATCCACGCCCCCTAGTTTTTATCCATGTGTCGATAATACTTGTTGATCTAAATGCTTCCCCTTTTCCCCTGAAATTCCCTCCCCTCTCCCTCTGGTGACTGTCAGCCTGTTCTCAATTTCAGTGTCTTTGGTTGTATTATGCTTGTTTGTTTGTTTTGTTGATTAGGTTCCTGTTAAAGGTGAGATCATATGGTATTTGTCTTTCACCACCTGGCTTATTTTGCTTAGCACAATGCTCTCCAGTTCCATCCATGCTTTTGCAAAGGGTAGGAGCTCCTCCTTTCTTTCTGCTGCATAGAATTCCATTGTGTAAATGTACCATAGGTTTTTGATCCATTCATTTACTGATGGGCACCTAGGTTGCTTCCAACACTTGGCTATTGTAAATTGTGCTGCTATGAACATTGGGGTGCATAGGTTCTTTCGGATTGGTGTTTCAGGGTTCTTACGATACAATCCTAGCAGTGAGATTGCTGGTTCAAAAGGTAGATCCATTTTTAGTTTTCTTAGAAAATTCCATACTGCTTTCCATAGTAGTGTTCCCACTCTACAATCTCACCAAGAGTGTACTAGGGTACCCTTTTCTCCACAACCTCTCCAACACATGTTGTTTGTTGCTTTGTTTATGATGGCCATTCTGACTGGTGTGAAGTGATATCTCATTGTGGTTTTAACTTGCATATCTCTGATAGCTAGGGATGCTGAGCATATTTTCATGTGTCTCTGGATCCTCTGTATATCCTTCTTGGAGAAGTATCTGTTCAAGTCCTTTGCCCATTTTTTAATTGGGTTGCTTGTCTTCTTAAAGTGGAGTCGTGTAAGTTCTTTATATATTTTGGAGGTTAAACACTTGTCTGAGGTATCATTGGCAAATATGTTTTCCCATACAGTTGGTTCTCTTTTTATTTTAATACTGTTTTCTTTAGCCATGCAGAAGCTTTTTATTTTGATAAGACCCCATTTATTTATTCTTTCCTTTATGTCCATTGCTTTAGGGGACATGTCAGTAAAAATGTTGCTGTGTGAAATATCTGAGATTTTCCTGCCTATGTCCTCCTCTAGAATTTTAATGGTGCCATGGCTTATAGTTAAATGTTTTATCCACCTTGAATTTATTTTTGTGTATGGTGTAAGTTGGTGCTCCAGTTTCATTTTTTGGCACATAGCTGTCCAGTTCCCCCAACACCACTTATTGAAGAGGCTATTTTTACTCCATTTTATGTTGCTGTCCCCTTTGCCAAATATTAATTGACCATAGAGACTTGGGTTTATTTCTGGGCTCTCTGTTCTATTCCGCTGGTCCATGTGCCTGTTTTTATGGCACTACCAGGCTGTTTTTATTACAGTGGCCTTGTAGTACAGTTTGGTGACAGGTATTGTGATCCCTCCTACTTTACTCTTCTTTCTCAAAATTGCTGCAGCTATTCAAGGTCATTTATGGTTCCATACTGTTTTCCAAAGTGGCTGCACCAGTCTGCATTCCCACCAACAGTGCACTAGTGTTCCTTTTCTCCACAACCTTGCCTGCATTTGTTTGTTGATTTGTTATGATAGCCATTCTGACTGGTATGAAGTGGTATCCCACTGTGGTTTTAATGTGCATCTCTCTGATTGCTAGTGATACTGAGCATCTTTTCATATGTCTCTGGACCCTCTGTATGTCCTCCTTGGAGAAGTGTCTGTTCAGGTTCTTTGCCCATTTTTTAATTGGGTTGTTTGTCTTCCAGGAGTGGAGTTGTGTGAGTTCTTTATATATTTTGGAGATCAAACCCTTGTCTAAGGTCTCATTAGCAAATATATTTTCCCATATAGTTAGTTATCTTTTTATTTTAAGACCGTTTTCTTTAGCCACTGAGGAGCTTTTTATTTTGATGAGGTCCCATTTGTTTACTCTTTCCTTTATGTCCCTTGCTGTAGGGAATATATCAGTGAAAATATTGCTTCACGGAATATCTGAGATTTTCCTGCCTAAGTTCTCCTATAAGACTTTTATAGTGTCATGACTTACCATATTTTGGACTATAAGACACCCTCCCTCCCACCCAATTTGGGAGGAATAATGGTTGTTAACGATGCCGTTGAGTCCTACTTACATTTACATTGGTGAAATATTATGTTATTTATGTTATTAAATATTTTACCACATTTTTTGCTTCAAAATTTTCCCCTATTTTTCTCTTCTAAAACCTAGGTGCATCTGAGTATCCGGGAAGATGGTAGCATGGTAGGAGGGAGCAGATTCCATTTCCCCTTATACACGGGAGAAAAATTTAGCCAATCTACAGAAGAGCAGAGCAAACAGCCAACAGTACCAAGGCACAGATGAAAATAGGAGATCAAAAATTGTAGTGGACATTGAAAAACAAGATGGTAAGGAGAGTTTTTCAGGACAATAAGGGCCCAGGTATCAGTGCAGAGACCAGGGCCGCTGAGACCCCGGGCCCAGCGCTTGCTGGGTCTTCCACAGGGCTCCAGGGAGGGAACCCAGTCAACCACTCCCTCTCCAGTCAAACAAGGTTTGAGCAGCACTGGGAGAGACCTGGTTGCTTGAATTTGCAGAGAGGGGAGTTAAGGTTTGTGTGGCAAACACAGAGGCTGTGAGCATTCACCCATAGCCCTGGGAGGAGTGCATGCCAAAGCCCCTTGCAACCAGAGGTGCCCAAGCGACTGGAGACGGCCGAATGACCAGAAAAGGGGGCTTTGTGGAAGACACAGAGCTCATACCCGTGAGCCTATGGTGAGTGCATGCAATGCAGGAAAACCACGGAACTCACACACGTAAACTTGGGTATGTGGGCGTGCCCCATAGGATACCTGGAGCTCACACCCATAAAGCTGGGGAATGCTTGATCTGTAGGAGATCCCAGCTCACACCCATAAACTTGGGAAAGTGCATGCTCTACAGGAGGCTCATAAATCACACCCAGAGCCCTGTGCTGAGAGGCAATGAAAGAGCTCTGGGGAGAGTTTATAGCTAAACCTAGGGAGAGTGTGTGGCTAGCAATGAGGAGAGTAGGCAAAAGCTGACTGAGTGCTGAACAGGGAAAAAAGTGATACCAGTTGCCCCTCAGCTCATTGCAGCCACCAGGACCAGAATAACTGGTTTGGCCAGATTGAAACGAGGAAGAGGTTTTGGGGTTTTTTTTGAATCGTATATTTTTATTATTATTTTATTTTTTTATTATTTTATCCATCAATTCCTTTGGAACCTTTTTCCATCTGTCTTCTTTTATTCCTTCTTACTTTCTTTCCAATTTTATCTCTTCTTCCTTCCTGTTCTTTTCTTTTACTTTTTTCATTTATTTCTTTTCTCTTTTTAAATACCCACCAGTGAGACAAAAAAAAAACCAGAACTGCCAAAAAACCAGAGTTGGACCCAAAGAGGGGACATCCCAACAGCTAAGACAGTGGAAGCTGTGAACACCAGGAAACCCAAAGGAGACTGCACCACCGAATCTCACAGTTATTCTACCACAGAAGTTCACATCACACCATAAACCCATGGAGCCAGAACAGATCAATTTAAGAAGCTGAGGCTAACAAGAACACTCTCACAAACAATAGGAAGACAAAGAAACAATCCTCAAATGAAGGGAAAGGTGGAAGCCCCAGAAACAATGCTAAATGAAACAGAGGGAACTCAACTATCAGATACTGAGTTCAAACCAATGGTTACCAGGAAGCTCCATGAGCTCAAAATGAGCTACCAGAAACTACAGGGAAACTACAATGAACTCAAGGCAAACTATATCAACATGAAGAAGGAAATAGAAACTATCAACAAGGGCCAAGAGGAACTGAACAATACAATTTCTGAAGTGAAGAACACAGTGGAAGGAATCAAAAGCAGAATTCATGAAGCAGAACATCTGATCAGCGAGTTGGAGGACAAAGTAGAAAAAAACACCCAGAAAGAGCAAGAAAAGGAAAAGATGCTCAGAAAGAATGAAGAGGGATTAAGGGAAATGAAAGACAATCTGAAACATAATAATATCCATATAATAAGGATACCAGAAGAAGAAGAAGAAGAAGAAGAAGAAGAAGAAGAAGAAGAAGAAGAAGAAGAAGAGCAAGGGATAGAAAACCTATTTGAAAAAGTAATGATGGAAAACTTCCCTAATTTCATGAGAGAAAAAGTCACACAAATCCAGGAAAAAAGAGAGTCCCAATCAAGAGGAACCCAAAGAGGCCCACTTCAAGACACATCATAATTAAAATCGAAAAATTCCAAGACAAAGAGAGAATCGTAAAGGCAGCAAGGGAGAAAACAGAAGTGACATACAGGGGAGCCCTGAGAAGCTTAGCAGCTGACTTCTCAATGGAAATGCTCCAGGCCAGAAGAGAATGGCAAGAAATATTCCAAGTAATGAGAACCAACGGCCTGCAACCAAGACTACTTTACTCAGCAAGGCTTTCAATCAAGATAGAAGGCCAAATAAGGAGCTTCCGATACAAAAGAAGTCTAAAAGAATACACCTCTTCCAAACCAGTTCTGCAAGAGATACTAAAGGGAATGCTTTAATGAAAGGAAGGGAGAGAGAGAGAGAGAGAGAGAGAGAGAGAGAGAGAGAGAGAGAAACATAGGTACAAAAATGACAATGAATAAGTACCTATCAATAATAACCTTAAACGTAAATGGATTAAATCCTCCAATCAAAAGGCATACAATAGCTGAATGGATAAGAAAGCATGACCCACACATATGCTGCCTAAAAGAGACCCACCTCAGGACAAAAGACCTACACAGATTCAAAGTGAAGGTCTGGAAACAAATTTCCCAAGAAAATGGACAGGAAAAAAAAGCCTGGGTAGCAATACTCACATCAGAGAAAATAGAATTCAAAGACGGGCCATAAAGAAAGACCCAGAATGTCACTTCATAATACTCAAGGGAAAAATCCATCAAGAAGACATAAACAATTTAAAATATATGCACCCAACATAGGAGCAACTAAATAAGTGAAGAAAATCTTAGAGGAGTTCAAGAATGATATTGACAGCAACACAATTATATTAAGGGATTTAACACTGCACTGTCAAAAATGGACAGATCATCCAAACAAAATATCAACAAAAATATAGTGGCATTGAACAACACTCTAGGTGAAATGGACTTAACTGATACATATAGAGCCCTTCATCCCAAAGAAACTAAGTACATATTCTTTTCAAATGCACATGGAACATTTTCAAAGATAGACCACATGATAGGACACAAAACAAGCCCCAACAAATTCAACAAAATGGAAATCATACCAAGCACTTTCTCCAAACACAAGGGACTGAAACTAGAAACCAATCCCAAGGGGAAAAACCCAAAACCCTCAAAATCATGGTAGATTGAATAGCATGCTATTAAACAATGAATGAGTCAAGAATGAAATTAGGAAAGAAATCAAAAAGTTCCTGGAAGCAAATGAAATAGAACTGACAACAACACAAAATTTATGGGACACCATGAAGGCAGTTCTGAGAGAGAAGTGCATAGCAATACAGACCTACCTAAAAATGATAGAAACATTTCAAGCAAAGAACTTAACTGTACACCTACAAGAAGTTAAGGAACAATAACAAAGACAGCCCAGAGCAAGTAGAAGGAAGGAAATAACCAAGAACAGAGCAGAATTAAATGACATAGAGACTAAAAGCACAATTCTATGGAATAATGAATCCAGGAACTGGTTCTTTGAAAAGATAAAATTGACAAGCCTTTAAGCAGGCTCATCAAGAGAAAAAGAGAGAAGACCCAAAGAAACAAAATCAGAAATGAAAGAGGAGAGATTGCAACTGACACCACAGAAATACAAAAGATTGTAAGAAATTACTATGAAGAACTATATGCTAAGCAATTTGAAAACCTTGGTGAAATGAACAAGTTTCTAGAAAAATATAATCTTACAAAACTCAAGGAAGAAGAGGCAGAAAGCCTGAACAGATCAAAAACAGCAGATGAAATTGAAGCAGTAATCAAAAAACTCCTCCCACACAAATGTCCTGGACCAAATGGTTTCACAGGAGAATTCTACAAAGCATTTAAGGAAGAGCTAACCCCTATCCTTCACAGAATATTCCAAAAAATCCAAAATGAAGGAAGACTCGCAAAATTTTTCTATGAAGCTGCCATCATCCTAATCCCAAAACCAGATAAATACACAGCAAGAAAGAAAACTTCAGGCCCATATTACTGATGAACATAGATGCTAAAATCTTCAACAAAATATTGGCAAACCGCATCCAACAATACATTGAAAGGATTGTACACCATGACCAAGTGGGATTCATCCCAGGGATGCAAGGATGGTTCAGTGTTCACAAATCAGTAAATGTAATATATCACATAAACAAAAGCAAAGGCAAAAATAATGTAATCTTAACAATACATGCAGGAAAAGTATTTGATAAGGTACAACACCCATTTATGATAAAAAAACACTCAGCAAAGTGGGAATAGAGGGAGCATTCCTCAACATAATCAAGGCAGTATATGACAGGCCTACAGCTAACATCATAATCAATGGGCAAAAACTAAATTCTTTTCCATTAAGATCAGGAACAAGACAAGGATGTCCACTTTCACCACTTCTATTCAATATAGTATCAGAAGTCTTAGCCTCAGTGATTTGACAAGAAAGGAAATAAAAGGCACCTAAATTGGAAAGGAGGAAACAAAGTATCATTGTTTGCAAATGACATGATAGTGCCCGTAGAAAATCCTATAGACTTGGTCAAAAAGCTCCTTGACCTAATAAATGAATTTGGCCCAACAGCAAGATACAAAGTCAATATCCAGAAATCAAAGGCATTTTTGTATACCAACAATAAAGCAGCAGAAGCAGAAATTAAGAAAAAAATTCCATTTGATATAGCAAAAACAAAAATAAAATACCTAGGAGTAAACCTAACTAGAGGTAAAAGACCTGTATGCAGAAAACTACACAACACTGAAGAAAGAAATCAAGGAAGACACAAACAAATGGAAGCATATATCATGTTCATGGATCAGACGAATCAACATCATCAAAATGTCCATATTACCCAAAGCAATTTACAAATTCAATGCAATACCTATTAAAGTTCCAATGTAATTTTTCACAGACATACAAGAAACACTTCAAAAATTTATAAAGAAGTGTAAATAACTCTGAATAGCTGGTAAAATTTTGAGAAAGAGGAGCAAAGTAAGAGGGGTCAGAATACCTGATACCAAACAGTATTACAATGCCACTGTATTCAAAACAGCCTGGTACTAGTATAAAAATGGGCACATGGCCCAGTGGAACAGAACAGAGAGCCCAAAAATAAACCCAAGTCTCTATAGTCAATTAATATTTGACAAAGGGGGCAGCAGCATAAAATGGAGTAAAAATAGGCTCTTCAACAAGTGGTGTTGGGAGAACTTGACAGCTATGTGCCAAAAAATGAAACTGGAGCACCAACTTACACCATACACAAAAATAAATTCAAGGTGGATAAAAGATTTAAATATAAGCCATGACACCATTAAAGTCCTAGAGGAGAAGATAGGCAGGAAAATCTCAGATATTTCATGCAGCAACATTTTTACTGATATGTCCCCTAAAGCAATGGACCTAAAGGAAAGAATAAATAAATGGGATCTCATCAAAATAAAAAGCTTCTGCATGGCTAAAGAAAACAGTATTAAAATAAAAAGAGAACCAACTGTATGGGAAAACATATTTGCCAACGATACCTCAGACAAGGTTTCAATCTCCAAAATATATAAAGAACTTACATGATTCCATTCTAAGAAGACAAGTAACCCAATTAAAAAATGGGCAAAGAACTTGAACAGACACTTCTCCAAGGAGGACATACAGAGGATCTAGAGACACATGAAAATGTGCTCAACATTTTTAGCTATCAGAGAGATGTAAATTAAAACCATTGTGAGATACCACTTCACACCAGTCAGAATGGCCATCATAAACAAAGCAACACACAAGTGTTGGAGAGGTTGTGGAGAAAAGGTACCCTAGTACACTCTTGATGGGATTGCAGACTGGTACAATCACTATGGAAAACAGTATGGAATTTCCTATGAAAACTAAAAATGGATTTACCTTTTGACCCAGCAATCCCTTTGCTTGGATTATAGCCTAAGAACCCTGAAACACCAGTCCAAAAGAGCCTATGCACCCCACTGTTCATAGCAGCACAATTTACAATAGCCAAGTGTTTGAATCAACTTAGGTGCCCATCAGTAAATGAATGGGTTAAAAACCTATGGTACATTTACACAATGGAATTCTGTGCAGCAGAAAGAAAGAGGAGCTCCTACCCTTTTAACAGCATGAATGGAACTGGAGAGCATTGTGCTAAGCAAAACAAGCCAGGTGGTGAAAGACAAATACCATATGATCTCATCTTTAACAGGAATCTAATCAACAAAACAAACAAACAGGGAAAATATAACCAAAGACACTGAAATTGAGAACAGGCCAACAGTCACCAGAGGGGAGAGGGGAGTGAATTTCGGGGAAAAAGGAGAAGGGTTTACAGGAAGGAGTATAAAGGACACATGGATGAAAACTAGGGTTGTTGGAAATGGGAGGGAGGTGGGGAGGGCTGGGGCAGTGGTCCTGGATGGGAGTAAAAGACAGAAGACTGTATAAGAACAACAATTTAAAAAAAAAGTGTGTCTTATGGTCCAAAAATATGGTATGTTTCAGTCTTTTATGCACCTTAAATTTATTTTTGTGTATGGTTTAAGTTGGTGATTGAATTTCATTTTTCTTCTTGTAGTGGTCTAGATCTCCCAACACCATTTGTTAAAGGGCCTATTTTTGCTTTGTTTTATGCTTCTGCCCCCTTTGTCGAATATTAATTGATCATAGAGAGTTGGGTTTATTTCTTTGCTCTCTTTTCTGTTCCATTGGTCTATGTGACTGTTCTTGTGCCTTTTAGCATTTGTTACAGAGTAGGATTGCTGGTGATGAATTCCTTCAATTCTTTGTATTTCTTAAAATGTCTTTATATCATGTTACTTTTAGAAACAAACTATAGAAATGATCACTAAAATTATAGTCTTTCACCTCATTTTTTTTTAAAAATTTGTTTTGTGAGTATAGAACCCTAAGTTGAAAGCTCTTTCTTTTCAATGCTTGAAAGATATTGCTCCATTCCCTTCTCACTTTTACAATTTCCAATGAAAAATCTACCAGCATTCTTATTTTTGTTTTCTAGTACATAGCTTATCTTTTTTCTCTGGCTGCTTATAAAATTTTCTCTTTATCATTGGTTTTTATAAATTTGATTAGGACGTGTTTTGGTGTCATGTCCTTCATGTTTATGGTTTTTGGGGTTCTTGAGCTTCTCAAATCTGTGGGTTGATAGTTTTCATCAAATTTGGAAAATTTTCAACCATGGTTTCCTCAAATATTTTTTCTGTTCTTTTTTTGCTTTTCTTCAGTGACTCCAATTATTGATATATTTGGCTGCTTGAAATTGCCTCACAGCTTACTGATGTGCTATTCATTACATTGATTCTTTTCCCCCTGTGTATTATATTTTATATAGTTTTTATTGTTGTATTCCTCCTATAATATCTAGTCAGCAATAAACACCATTTTGTATATTTTTTACTAATCTGCAGTTGGTAGCTTCCTTTTCTCAGCCTGGATGTGCATGGGAAAGATCATGCAGGAAACTAAGGGCAGCTGCCACCAGTAACAGGCCTGGGGCAAGTCATCAAAAGGTACATGGTACCCTGAGACCTGCTGAGAGACCTGCTGACACTTGTCAGCTGCCCACAATACTCAGCCACTGAAAGAGTCTCAGGTGATATGCAATTTTGGTGAGGCAGTGTCTCATGGAGTCAACCAGGATGAGCCATGTGGTATTTACCAAGTTAATGAAGATTCAGATTTTGTACCAGTGCTGAGCCTAAGGCCACTCAGAAAAGGCTTCAGGGTACACTAAGGCCTTCTGGCACTGGCCTGGGGCCTGTGGATCTTTGCAGTAGGGCAGGATCTAAGGGAATCATCAGGGTGGAGCTAGTGAAGGTCATCAGGCTAATGCAGATTTAGATTCTGTTATATGGATGGAGGGCCCATCACAGGGACAATGGCAGCTATCCCTCCAGCCTTTTCCCTAAAGCCACACAACTCAGTTTCTCCCTATATGTCTCTGGCACTCCCTAGGCAGCTCTCCCTCCACCAGAGCCCAGAGTGAGTGCCTTCAAGTGAGAATTTGTTCATAGTCTCTTTAAGGGGATCCCTGGGTTTCCACCAGCTCTCTGGGTTTCCACCAGCTCTCTGTCTTACCCTAATGTCAGAATCCCCACTGAATTTCAGAGCTTGGTGGTATGTGGCACTCTTCTGACACTGGTGTTCCAGTCTTGGAAACCCAACATGGGACTGAGACCTTTCCCTTCTCAGGGGAGACCACTGCACCTGATATATCCCTCCAGATTCTCAACCTCCCCAGGTGGGACCAGCTGTTTTCATATCTCCACCTGCCTCATACCAGTCTCTATGTAGCTGCTTTTTTATATCCTTAGTTATAGAACTTTTTTTCAGTTAGACTTCCAATGATTATTCAGGCTTATTGTTCTATAATTTAGTTGTAATTTTGATGTGGTCATGGTGGGGGAGGTGAGTACAGTGTTCACCTACTTTGCCATCTTGACCTATATCAACATTTTAAACATATGGAAAACAGTTAAAGTAGCTGTTTTAAAGTCTTTGCTAACTATTATCTGTGTCAGCTCTGAGTTGATTTTTAATTGATTTATTATTCTCCTCATTAATGGAAAATATATCATAATTTATTTAGTAACTCTAATATTAGTAGATATTATGCTATTTCCAGTCTTTCACTAATACAATTAACGCTTCAGTGGACATTCTCATAAGCCTTTTTGCAGGTATATCAATGGGATAAATGTCTAAAGTCAAATTGCTGGGTTTGAGAGTATTGTACTTTTTAAATTTATTTGCTTATTTATTTATTTGAATTATTTTGATATTTACACTGGCCCTATTAAAAAGACTTGGCCTGTTCATGCAAGTAATATCTGTAACAAGTAAAATCCCAACCTCCGTCACTAGGTGCCTGCTTTCGGTAGTCATTCAGACACTACCCATTTGGTTTGTTCACTTTTACTTGCTTGATGCTATTCCTCTTGTCTTTCCTATTTCTCTCAATTTGACACTGCCCCTCAACTTCTACTGCTTTCTTAAGACTCCTTCGTGTGACCACTCATTTTAGATATATTTCCCTTTTGGACATAATTTCACTATTTTCTCCTTCAAGATCCATTATTAAGGACCTCGTGAGCATCTTCCATTTCCCATCCTCGTCTTGTGCAACTAACTAACTAGACTGCTCTTCTTCCCCCCTCTATATTATGGGTAAAGCATTACATAATATTTAGAGGTCAACTTTCTCCTTGTGCATATATATATATATATATATATATATATATATATATATATATATATATATGGCTGCATGCTTATCTACCTGCTACTAGGATGAAGCTGTGGCCACTGTTTGCACATGCCCAATCTAGCTTGATAGAGATTCATGACACCAGCTTTAGGGTCCAAGTGCAGCTATATGCTCAGCCACCCTTTACACTAGAATCAAAGAAAGCTGATTTTCTTGCCTTTCTTCTCTCCTGCATGCCTAGAGATATTGTAACAGGGTGCAGCCAAGAGGGGGGCCCCAAAGGGGAGTTGGAATGGGGCCCAGAACTCACGGTGTCCAGGAAATATTAGATGGACATATAAGATGTCCTCACCCCCTCCCCCACAGGTATGAGTTGGGGGAAGGGACAAATGGAGCAGGGCCATTGAGTTGTTTTGCATAGCAATGGTTTTGCAGATAACCTCCAGAATGGTCATTGAACATATCTATAACCTTTAACTGGTTTCATAGATATGTTAAACAGCTGTGGCCATGCTCTGAGCCAGGGGGGATGGAAAGGACTTCCCCAAGGACGTGACTGGGGGAGGAACCCTAAGTTAAAGCACCTGTGTGGGAGCTTGGAGAAGATTAGCTCCAGAAAATGGGACACACCTGCCCAGACTCATGATGGCATCCCAATAACCTTGGAAACATACAGGAATGCTGGCAGGTGTAACCAATTGTAGGAGGAGTCAGAAATGGGGCTGCAGAGGAGGATTGGCGTGGGGATTTAAACCCAGGTGTGGCAGCCATTTCGAGAGAGATTCATGCAGTTTCACCAGAGAGCAGGACCCGCAGCTCCATGAGAAGAGATCCATGCGCTTTCACCAGAGAGCAGGACCTGCAGCTCCATGAGGGAAAATCACCATGTGGCTTTAGCAGAGATTTGCCACGTGGCTTTTCCAGAGTGGGGACCCCTTCCCCACAGCTTTGGTAGAAGAAGAACCACGCGGCTTTGGGGTGCTCCCTTCGGCTGCGTGGCCTGGGAGCAAGAGAGACTGCCTGGAAGAAGGGTGAAAGAACTCTTGCCAGTAGGCCATGAGAAGGTGCCACATGGCTTCAGATTAACCAGAGATCCTGCCTGGAAGACGACACAGCTGACGGTGTCAAGAGCCTGGATCCCGGACATGTGCTTCTCTTCCTTGCAATTACGGTACCCTGACTTAGGGCAGAGGGAGATAGGAAGCACTGTGGGTGTCTGTGGGTATCCTAAAGGACTTTGATATTTTAATGAAGATGTTAAGTCACTACTTTAACTCTGTATAACATTAATAAACATTTCCTCTCCTTTTCACAAATCTCTGACTTTGAGAGACATCTTTTCATAAGGCGGCGGACAATAACGGACCTTTTCTGTTGCTCGGTAACAGTTTTTGGGGGCTCGTCCGGGATCTTAATTGCCCGTGGAAGACTGACCCCTCAGGTTCGAGAAAGTGAGACTTTGGATGTGTTTTGCCAGTCTCGAGAATCTTCTGTTTGCTCTGCAACAATATGAGTTAGTGACACTTAGGCTTCCTGTAATATCAGAAACTACCTGGGTTTTTTAACTAATCTGAGAAAATATTTGGTCAAACATGTCAAAGGGAAGCCAATGTACTGTCACTTAACTGACATGAAAAACTCAAGGCTCTTAAGCTGCATGGTAGATTAATCCTCATCAAATAAACCCAGATATATACTCAATTCATACCAAACAACCATTCTGAGCAGCCACCACCAGTGGGTGTTTCTGATTGGGAGACCCATGACCCTCAAGATCACCTCGTAGATAAGTATATAGGAGGGTACAGCTGGACATTACTGACCTTTGCCCACTGTCCAACTCCTCTTGGTTCTGGACTTTGCCTTTCTGGGATCTGAAGACCTAGCCACTTATACAGGGGAAAATCTCAGTAGGTTGGATATAGCAAAGAATATAGACAGATGGGGGAGATTCACATAAAGTGGTTAGCTAGTCAGAAACCCATGACATGGATAATAATTATCTTGAAGTGCCCTATATTGTAGTGTGTGTGTGTGGTTGTCTTCCACGCTGATGTTCTCTTCAAGAACCTAGTACTGCTCAGTTTCTTCCATGTCCTAAACTTCAGCATTCTGGAAGCTTATAGCTCCTTATGTGTAATACAGCATGGGGGAGTATGAAAAGCAGTGATTGTGGATGTCATAATTTCTGTGAAAATATGTATTTCTCTTGGGATGAATGTAATAAATTGTGGGAAAACTCAGGCATAGTAAGGAGGAAGAACCAGTGTGTTATTAAGGTGAAACAGCAGAGATACTCCTCTAGTTGGTACTTGGTTGATATTCTCAATCTGACCTCTATATCTACCAGCAGTAAGTAGTTGAAAAATAGATATTAATGTGAAGGGCCTTGAAAATAGCCCTCCAAATTCAGGATGATAGTTAAAGACAATAATCAGAGACCTTGTAGCTTAATAATTTAGAACTAGAAGATTATTTTGATAAACAAAATAGTCATAGCTGGAGTTGATAGGGAACTGGTGCTGACTATGCAATGAATGATGTATTTTTTTCAGGACAACTGACACTACAAGGATTTTGTGAAGTTAGGAAAATGGAATATGGTAGCAATAGTGTACTGTAAGATGGTATTTCAGATGTGTTTGTAGATCTGAAGTGAAAGTGGAAGGCTCTTGGATCTATTAGTCTTCTCCTTGACTTGGAAGCAGCTACCATAAATGATGATTCATTGAAGATGTTGTGTCAGAGATGGAGCCACTACTAACAATTATGCTCAAGGTCTTGACTTGAGTGAATCATAGTAGCCAACAGAGGGTGGCTACTATGATTCAAGAGAATTATGGTAGAAGAGAAATACTTGTATGTGAGCCTCTCCATCTGGGAAATACAATTGCCCACTCTCATAAAGTAGGCAATTCCAAATTCTCTGGATCTCGGGGCTGTCCCTGCATAGGCCTGAATCTCATCCAAGTTCCACTATGAGTAGGCATCCATCTGTAGCCTACTCTAGTTGTGGGGTGTAGTGGTTAGAACTTAGAGTATAAGAGAGCTGAATTTAAAACTTAGCTTTTCAAACTTAGGCAAGTCACTTAATCTCTTTAAACATTAGTTTCCTCATGTCTAAAATGGAGGTGACAATAGTACTGACCTCAAAATATTTCTATGAAAAATTAAATGAAATAATTTGGGTAAAGTATTTATGCCAGTTCTTTGCACACAGGTTTAACATTAGTTATTAATTTATTGGGGCTTGATAATCCAGAAAGTCTTTTGGAGGATCTACCAATATGGGCGTGCCTTCATATTTCTTCCTTACTGCAGTTTTTTTCTGAGGTAATGTTGGATCTGTTCTTCCAAAAAATGGAGCTAAGTGGCACTGAATTTACATTGGAGTATTTTGTCACTGGAACGTGCATTGACAACAGCTTTGGGTTGAACTGCATTCTGCAGAGAGTGGAACACAAGTGGGCAATACAAGAAGCAGTATTCTATGGAGAAATTAAAACTGAAGCAGATGAATAGTTAAATCTAGATGTCAGTATAAATAAGCTGGATAGTGCAGGAGAATCTTTGACCCAGAAAACAGATTGGAAAGTGGGAAAATTACTTGATCCAGAGAGGGCTTGGTTATAACCTAACTCTGCTATATACAAGTTGATTTGCTTTGATCATCTTAATTAAACCTGGCTTATATTCTGGCTCAGCTGCTTCCTAAGCTGGTGATCTTGGATGAATTACTTATCTTTCTGTTCTACAGTTTTCTCATCTGTGAAAATAAAAATAAGGTGAACATAAGTCACATAGTGTTTGTGATAATTAAATATGGCAAGCTCTATAAAGTGCTTGGTATGTACAGTGTATGATGTATGTAAGTTGTCAATGAACGTTAGTTGTTGATGTTAAACAGGGCAGATAAGAAGCATAGAATTCCACGAGATGTGAAACATACACATAAACAAGTTTTATAGGGTGTCTTTGATCATGGCACGAGCTAAAGGAGCTAGATAGGGCATTGAGGCAGTTTATATATGCAGAATAGTCTCCCAGTTGTCCTGGCTACCTGATATATAAGAATGACAGGTGGAAACAGTTAAGAATGTGGCCCACTATATCCACCATAAAGATGCTAAGCTGCTCAAAAAAAGATTACCTTTTTCATCTTGGAAAACTGAACTCTGAGTTGCTGGGTTTCTCTCAGTTGCTCTAGCCTATTGTAGTCTGTAAGTATCAGTCATTGGTTCTGGATAGCCTTGAAGTAATCCCTCTATGTTTCCAGGTTATTTTTAATGACCAGTTGTCCTTATTCCTTCACAAAGTTGGTAGAACAAAAGCAGAGATATTTCCTTCATTGAGAAGCAGGCACAGAAAAGGACTGTAACATGGCCAGGGTCCCCTTGAGTAAGATAGGCATTCATAGTTGTTCTTGATGACACTGGTTTGGATGGTGTAGGGCTATGTAGGCCTAGGATGCTAAGATGAGGTCAGAGATAAAAAGTGGCTCCAGATGCTAAAAGACTGAGGCCATGGTGACAACCACATACACCCTTTTCTCTCTTGAGAAAGTTAGCCTGGAGTTCATTGAGTGTGGTAAAATTGGATAGAAGGCAGCAGTGATACTCCACACATTTCAGATATCAATATAGCACCTTGATTGACCTGGGGATCACAATTCAGTGTGACTGGCATTGTATCAGGAACCATGTAGGTAATTTAGGGGGCCAGGCCTTGGTTTAGGAAAGTCACCTCTTGAATTTTCAAAGTCTTCCCAGAAGTGGTCCCGCTTCAAATTGCTCAGAACTCACTTGACTTGGGGTTCTTGTGAAGTTAGCTCATGGGGGAAAAAATAGTATATCCTTTAGGTAAATAACAAATCTCTGTCAATGAGGTTGTATAAAATTTGGGGTCAACAAACTATGGCTCATGGGCCAAAAGAAGCCACTCTTTATTTCAAGCTAAGAATGTTTTTTATAGAAAATTATTTGAAAATTATTTAATGGTAGGGAATGTTAACTTTAAAACCCAATTAAGTGAAATCTTATTCCAAAAACATCAATTTTCTCATTAGCAGACCCATATTATCAAAATTGTATGTAATCATTATTTTATTTGGAATTTTGTGAATAAAATTTATGGAAATTCTTTTTCTTTCTTATTACATAGGTACCTATATAATTTGCTGTTGGCTCATAAGGCCTAAAGTATTTACTATCTGGCCCTTCAGAAAAGAAAAAGTTTGCTACCCTATGTAAGATAATAAAAATAATAAATAATGCTGGCTAATCTTTATAGAGTTCTTATATGATCATGCATCATTCAAAGAAGTTTACATGGATTATCACATTCATTCCTCACAGTAGTCCTATTTGCCATTATTCTGATTATGTTCATATTAGTTGTTAAAAAACAAAGCACAGAAAATTTATGTTTTGCCCAAAGATATAGAGCTAGGAAGTGGTAGACTCAGTATTTGAATTCACAGTCTACCTCAGAAATCCACTGTCAACCACTGAGTTATTTTTTATTCTTTCCATTATCATTTAGTCCCCTTACACCCCGCTCCCCCCAGCAATCACCACACTGTTGTCCGTGAGTCCTTTTTCCTTTTTGCTCAATCCCTCCTATACTGGGTATCTGTAAGCTCCAAAAGCTGAGCAGCACAGTCAGACTAGTCAAGGCACATATGAAAAGTCAGCCTCTACTTCTTTCTCTCTCTGTCAAAGATGTACGCTTCCCTAGGTTCGGCCCTGTACTCTGAGAGGACAATGGTCAGAGGAATGGGCATATTACAGCTGTAGGAATCTTTGCAGAGATGTAGCAAAGGTCCTGTTTTTCTTCCTCACAAGGAGCACCAGAACTTTTGTGTGGCTTAGGAGGCTTGATCTTCCCCACAACTCAACTTTTACAGTCATTCAGGAGGCCAAGGTGTTGGACTCTAAGGGGTATGTGTTTGGCAGAGAAATGAACCCTGAGTACTGGGATGATACCCCAATCACATTCATGAGAAGATATCAGTTGTTCTCCTCCATGCTCTCAAACACCTCTGGATCCAAGTGTTCAGGTGAAAGATGAGATAAGTCCCCAGGAAATACAAACAACCCTGGCAGCAGAATGTGGAGTTAAAACAGAATGACAGGAGTGGGATGATGGTGGGAAAGGTGGCATATGGTTTTCCAGCCAGCAGAAGCAAAGGACCAAAGGTAATTCTCTCTGAGAAGCTGAATTAACATAGTCAAAACCTCTGGTCTAAGAAATTTGAAGCTCTCTATACTCCCTCTAGTTATTGGAAATAACATGGCATTTCCAACAGATGACAGGTCCAGAGCTTTGGGGAGTGGCCATGGAGCTCTTAGAGTCAAAGACTGATTCTTCTCAATAATGAATTTTAATACTGCTGAGTCAGAGAGAAACAACTTCAGGCCCCAAAGTCTACCCCAGAAGATCTCCAGTAGCTCTCTCAAAGTCCCAAACACAATCAACCTGGCCTTCTTGTGGCCCCCTCTCTGAACTAGCAGTCTTTAGCATGCCCTTACAGCACCATCTATGCTCTAGTAGGAAATGATCTACATGTCCCATGTCCTGTTATCATGAACTTCAACTCAGACCTGCTTTTCTCTCAGGGCCTTAAAAAACAATAGAAAATAACAGCAAATACTTAATATACCACTTCATATGTCTCATTCAACGTTTTTAGTAATGTGTGTAGGTGTGCGTGTTCCAACATCATCTCGCAAAACTGGTTCATTGCCTTTCTGTCTCAAGGGCCCACCTGAAACAGCTACCACTACTCTGTTCACCTTGGGATTCTCTGTCTTCATAACCTTCCTTGTGTACAGTTTTAGAACCAGCCACACTTGTTTTTGATTCCTGGCTCTGCTACTTAATTAGCTGTATGATGTTGGGACACTCAAGTTCTCTGAGCCTCCATTTCCTCATCTGTACAATGGGAATGACAATAATTCCTACTTCAAGGCTTATTGTAAGGATTAAAGAAAATACATTTAAAATATTCAGAACAGTCCCTGTTGCAGTATAAGCTCTCAACACATATTAGCACTTGTTATTATGGTGTGTAAGATACTGTATTAGATATAGATACTAGCATATTTACTTGCATGAATTTCCTATTAGACTCTAAGTAATGGTGTGCTGATAAATGCTTAATGATTGACTTTCCTGGGAAAACAAAAGAAATCACCCTGATATTAAGTGCTCAGTGATTTATGTGGGATAAATACCCTGACCATGACCAATTTCAGGTTATCAACATGGAACCAGAGTTGGAAGGAATATTACTATAAATGATCTGAAGGCAGGCCTTGTTTTTATAACCAGAAGTTTTAGCACTCTATATCTCAAACAAAATGGGATGGCTGGCCACCCTAGGATTATTCAAGTAGTAGATACAGTCCCTAGTGCAATGCCTGGTATAGAGTAGCCATTCAAGAAATATAGATGAGCTGAATGACGTTTCTTCTAGGCCACTGCTAGGGATTTTGTAAGGTACACCAAAGTAAATACTCCCTTCTCTGGTTCATGTTTGATGGCCTGGATATGGATTGGGCTTCAGACACTGGCTCTCCCACTTAATAGCTGTTCCTGGCCTCAATTTTCCCATATGTAAAATCTAGATGAAGTCCTGGGAGGTTTAAATACAGTGAACAGTGAGAAAGTGCTAAGAGCATTTCCTGATTCATAGTAATTGCTCAGTAAATACTAATTAACAAACAGCTCCCACTGTGCCCATCTCTTAACTCCCCTTGGGGTTAACAGTTAGTGATTTACTTTACTTTTCTGATTTCTTTGGATCCACTGAACCTGAATTTAAAAGAGAAAACAAAGTAGAGTCTGGGATTGGAGAGAGAAAGCAAGCTAGAATGACCAAAATGGGATTTGCTCTGGAAGTCCAAACCACATGGGTTTGGCATAGTTGGCAACACCTGGGGTAATTTGAGGGCTCTCCCAGATCCAAGTGAACCCGTGGGCATGCACAATTCCTGTCACATATTTCTCCCATTAGCTGCTAATCTGTTTGGGAAAACAGGTTTTAAAGGGTCTACACCTTAAAATATGTAAGTCTGCATCTTAGAGTTTTAAAAAAGCAAACAAAAATTAAGGAAGGACTTGTGGGGGAAAACTACAGGATCCTGAAATTCAGCAGACAGGAGAGAAATGGAAAGGAAAATGAAAAGCCATCAAAGACATACTTCTCAACTTTCAGTTTTGTTGAAAGCCAGCGCCCTGTTGATACACATACAAAACTTCTGATTTTTAGCAAGAAATACTTTTCTGAAGAGCAAAAGGAAAAAAAAAATTCCTCAGTGCTCTACAGTCAGCAGACTATTCTGTTAAAATACGATCTGACATGTCTCATTCCCAGCATAGAAGAACATCTGGAAATCAGTTTGCCACCCTTTCTTTGCTCAAGTAAATGCCTACCAAGTGGAGATTCCATACTGGGAGGAGAAGAATGACGTTTCTGCCAAGCCAAGTGACAATTGAAACTCTCCTAGTGCTAAGGGAAGGCAGCAATTGAATCTTTCTCACCCCACCATGTGTCATATGGCATGAGCTAACTGGAGTAAGAGAGTGTCTTGTTTGAGAATGTGATACAAAGAGTTTTCCCTAGCCTCTGCTGTCAGTTCCTGGGTTTCCCTGGGATGGAAATATAGCATTCATTGTAAATATGACAGTGCCTAACTATGTAATTTTGGAAGAAATTGCAGGGAAAATAGCACCAGCTAATGTTCATCAAGTGTTTACTATATGCTGGGGATTTTACATATTATTGTATTAATCCTCACAACAACCCTGGGAGATATGCTCATTTTGCAGAAGAGGAAGGAGGGAAGGCAGTAAAGCTGCCTAAAGTTGTAAAATTAACAAGCAGTAAATATGGAATCTGAACACTAGCTAGTCTGACCCTAGAGTCTAGAAACATCACTATCATTATGGCCTTCTCCACTATGTAAACCCAGGGAACTCTTTGCTCCATGCTTTACAGCAGGTTAGTCCTACTCTTCATATCTACTACTAACAATGCACTCTTGTGGGCTCAAAAAAATTAACATTGTTCAGCTTCTCTTTGGACTATCTAAAATGGCTAAAAATAAGGCTGAGAAGTTCCCAGTATCCACATTTTTGGCCACCAGCTAACCAGGGCCACAACAAATAGATGTGCATTTCTTGCACTGCAAAAATGTACCTATCCAAGTTGGAATGGAAACAAGTTGTAATAGAAACAAAGTTCTTGCTCCAATTTTCAGGTTAATGGGAAGGGGCTCTTCTGCAATTTGCCCATCTGAAGGTGGTGAATCTTTCTGTCATTCGCACAAAGATGTACTAGGGGCTAGTGTAAAAAGAAAAGCAACCTGTTGACATGCTGATATTCACTACACCAAAATGAAGTCCCGTGGTAGAAAGGCTGCCTTTAAGAACCTCTAAGTCTGCACTCCAACACTCCTCCAGATAGCAGCCTCATGATCTCCCCAGCTTGGTCCCTATACTTCTCTGCCCTGAGCAATGTCATCACGTATCTCCAGGCTAGTGTCTCTACTCTCACACATGGTATCACTGGGTGAACTACAAAAAAAGCAGCCACACTGGGAGAAAGATGACCCTCCCTCAGGGCTGATGCAGCCCCAAGCCAGCCACATAGTTTGGAAATGGGAGTGCAGAATAAATTTTACCTCCTGTTCACTCCCCTCCCCAGCCAGGTATACTTGTGGAGGAAATCACCTACCAGTACTTAATTTTCAACAGTGATGTTACTGCACATCCCCCAATCCACAAGGTCTCTTCCCCTCTTGAATTCCAAGAGCACTTCATGTATCTGAGATTTAGAAAATTGATTATATTAAAATTAGCCCTGGGCCCCTCTCTAAATAGATAGTATGGCTATTATGAGCAAGACAGGCCAGTTATCTATTTTTCTACTCCTTAAAACACCCAGAACTGGTCTGGACATCTGGAAACCAGTCAATAAATACATAAATGGAATTGTAGTTGGTGTGGAAGAGGGGCACATGCCCAGAAATGATGCTGCAGTCTTATTCAGAAGCCTCCTGCCTATACCTTATCTATCCCACACTGCCACACTCATTATGCAACACCCTGCTACTCAGTCTTCTTATATAACCTAAGTCTCCCTACTTCAGAGGGAACAAAAAAATAACTCAGTTAAAGGAAATTTTCCCTGGGAGCCACAGAGGTTGTGATTTGGTCTCACTCTTACAAACTGGATTTAAGCATCTTTTGTTGTTCTCTTTGGAGTCCTGGGATGACTGATTGGCGGTTTGCTGATATCCAAAGGCTCCTCAGCCTGCCAAGGCTCACGTAACTCAACCACTTCTGCATGTGCTCACTGTAGCAGGAAACACAGGCTGCTGCCTATAAAACAGAATACCTCAGAGAAATGAATACTCCTGAGAATGGCAAGGTTCATATCTCAAAACTACATTCACAAGTGCTAAGGAAATCTATATTAATCAGCTGAAATGGAAGACCATTTTATTTCAGAGTTGGACTATAGTCAATAGCTGGAAGGACTTTCAAACAATGAATTCTATTAAATGCTGAATTAAGTACTCAAGTGCTAGAGGATAGTGGGGTATATAGTCCTGTGGGGTGAAAAAACACCATAGAGTGTTTGAGTGTATTAAATGCTGAATTAAGTACTCAAGTGCTAGAGGATAGTGGGGTATATAGTCCTGTGGGGTGAAAAAACACCATAGAGTGTTTGAGGGTGTTTAAAGAACTACTGCAGAAAAGAGAAGAAAGCCCTAAACTCCTCTACCCCTAATCCATTTTTAGATCATTCCTTCTGTAAGATTTTTTTAAATTGCAGTAAAATACACATAACATAAAATATAACATTTTAATCATTTTTATTGTACGGTTAAGTAGTGATAAGTAATTCCCATTATTGTACAACTAATCTCTAGAAGTCTTTTCATCTTACAACACTGAATCTGTACCCATTAAACAACTCCCCATTTCCCCTCCCTCCAGTCCTAGGCAACCACCATTCTGCTTTGTCTCTATAAATTTGACTATTCTAGGTGCCTCATGTAAATAGAATTATAAACTTCTTTGGGATTTTTATACACTCATTACAGAACATTTCTATTTGTAATGTTTAAATTTTAGTCATATAAAGCCTCCATTTGGCAAAACCCCTTACTCCTAACAGATTCTCCTTGTAAGAAGCCTTTCTTCTTCTGCCTCTTAAGTATTAGATATTCTTTGGCCTTTATCTTGGGTCCTCTGTTTGTATCACTCTTCACAGTCTTTCTGAGCAATTTCATCCATCCCCATGTATCTGTATGCTAAAGCCTTTTGAATTCATGTTCTCTGCCCTGGGTCTTCCTCATGCGCTCTATGCCAGTATATTTAACTGCCTACTTATTATCTATACTTGGAGGTCTCCTAATTAGCTCAGATTATGCAGAAACTCATCACTCCCCCCACCAATATTTGTTCTTTGCATCCCCTATGTCAGTGAATGGCACTACCATCCATTTGATGGCTCAAGCATAAATTTAGGACAATCTTAGTCCTAAGGACCTTCACCCCTAGCATCCACTAGATCCCCAGGTCCTACAGATTCTGTCTTCTAAATTTCTTCTTTATCTGCAGCATCTAAGAATGATGACACAAAGGAGAGCATAATTCATTCTGCATGGGAAGTAGACAGAGAAGGCCTCATAGAGCAGATGTTTCAGCCAAGTAATTACGAATGAGTAGAAATATGCCAGGCAAGCAAGTGGCTGAAACACACAAAGTAGCCCCTGTAAAGGTGCATAGAGAAGAAATAGCATTTGGGAAGAACAGCAAACAGTTCAGTGTCACTGAGGCATAGACTGAAAGTTGGAAAACGTGAAGAGAAAAGCTAACATGGTTGATTCATTGAGGGCTTTGCACAACATGTGTTTGGGTCACATTTTGAAATAGAGCAATAGTAAGAAGTTTTACAGAGCCAGTCAGAATTGTGATTCCAGATTTTTAGAAGCCATGTGAAATGAAGCTAACACTTAATAAACAAGGACATCTTACAAATCTGATAATATTTAACTACTCACATCCTATAGGACTGCTCCATGTCCTGTCTTATGCTTCACTTCTAAACATGTGCCTCATTTCCCTGGCCTTACTTCTTTGTCTTATTTCCAGTTAAGAACCTTCCATTATATGCTTAACCCTGATACTTGATATTATCCCTCAGACTCTGGACTAGACTTCCCTAGTAGAGCTAACATTTCCACTTGTTGAAACCAATCCTTATCCCAACATATACTCAAACACAAAGGAGATGGGGGCTAGCCTACCTTGGGCTCCCATTAAGTGATTGACAACTGTAGACACCAAATCTAAAGGGTCAGAGTTCAGAGTGAAGGAGGTATACAGAGAAAGGGTTTCAAAGTTAGGCTAGATGAGATCAATGCAAGAGTAGGTTGAAACATGATTAGGGATCCAGGGGAGGAGCAGTAATGAGTGATTGCTGCAAGCAATTTTTGGTGCTTGGGCTTTGATTTTATAGTCTGGCTGGTTATCGGGATATGAATGGGTTGAGTTAATTTAAAAGGCAGAAAGCAGGTCTTGGAGGTACTAGCTTAAAGAAGCTGAGTTTTTCAATGACAGTGCCTTGAGAATATTAAGCCTGGAGTGTCTCTGAGCTCTGGAAATTCAGGTAATGCAAAAACTGCCTAATTAATTTCTCTTTCTAGAAGCCAGAGTGTCAAGGAGTATAAGAGACAACTCCATGCTGAAAAGTTCTTTGCCTGAAAATTTTGCAGTTATCCCATCTCAGCTAGAGTCAAACAAGGTGGCTTGGCATGAGCAATGGGAAGATGTTATCATTAAAATGTGCCTGATAATCAGAGCTGGTAAATGACAGCTCTAGAATAGAGGTACAAAATGTTGAGAATGTTGCCACTAAAAATAAGGGCTAATGTCCATCCCAATCAGAGAGCCTGACATCCAAGATTTTCATCTGTGTCATGGTACCACCTAGGTTAGCCAACATCTTATCATCTTGTTAATTTATATCTAATGCACCCTCTGTCTGACCTGCAGGTAATGCTGTGACATAATTACCCAATATTTCATTTCCAAGTTTTTCCCTTCGCATGGCTACCAGCCCCTACTGATGTCTGGAACTTCCTCATAAAATACTCCATATTTTCCCATAATAGTTACCCCATCTGAAGATTGCAAAGGACCTCATTTAATGACATATTCTACTTATATAGGCTAAAAAGCTCCCTGATATCTTCATTCAACCTTATTATAGTTTTGAGAACATGTTTGTTGGCCATTCAGTTCCATGTTCACCACATGGTTTTACTATTTAGGCCCTCCATACTTATTTTCAAACAATTGTATTAATCAAGTGTATTAATCAGGTCTAACAGGAAGAGAAAAAACACTCAAGTATTTAGAGATGACAGGACTTTAATAAATGCAGGAAATTGGTTATGTGGGTGACAGAAAACATGAAAATCCATCAAGAAACAGTGAGGTAAGCCTAAGATAGCAAATCAAGAAAACTCTTACCCCTAGACTGGAGGGACAAAGGAAAGAGACAGGCTCACCAGACCCCAAGGGCCAAGATCACTAAAAGGAACCTAGAAATAAGGTGGTTTTTTCCAGTGGGAGGTGGAGCCATGGAAGAGACACAGATGCTACTGTGTCTAGAGGTCATCAGAGGAAGATAGAACAGAGAGGAAATAACCTGTCTTCATAAGTTTCTACTAATACTCTTTTGCTGTAGGATCCAATTTCTTAGAAATTGACTGGGATAACCAGACACCATTGACTAGGATCAGGGAACAATTTCAATGGTAAAGAATGCTATTATTCAAGTGGGGCATTACTGCCTTTGCAATAGTACTCCCAGCTATAACAGTCACTGCTACTAAAATCATCAGGGAAACTTTCTGTCTTCGAGAGCTTGAAATTCACCTGATCTCTCACTAGAAAGCCAAGTTTGTATCTTTGGTTTGGAGGGTACTATTCAAAGCTCTCCATATTTGTATTCATCTGTCACCATCTGCAGAAGGGTGGCCAGGTGCATCCTTTAAATTATCTCTTATTGTGATTACTCTGTGCTACACATTCTATGCACAACTGGTACATTTGTTTCCCCACCTAGTGGGACTGAGATTCTCACAGAGAAAGGCAATGCTCTCCTCTCAGATTCATGCCCCTTTTCAGAGCAATACATTTTTTATTTGGAACTTCCACCGCTTCAGTAGCTGGTCAGAACCTAGAGGATCCAGGGATGTGGAACCTGCGGCCTGTGTGCCAGCTATGAACACGGCCCAACATAAAATCATAAATTTACTTAAAATTCTTTTTTTTTTGCCCATCAGTTTTTGTTAGTGTTTGTGTATTTAAACTGTGGCCCAAGACATCTCTTCTTCTTCCAGTGTGGCCCAGAGATGCCAAAAGGTTAGATACCCCTGGATGCAGTCCAAACAACAGAACTTCTAGGCTCCAGCTCTGTCAGGCTTAGGGTGAGAATAAGAAGGAGGTCAGGCCCTTGCTCGTGTGGCTAGTGAACTAAGTGCTGGCCTGTGAACTGGTTTGATTCCTAGTGAAGGCACATGCCTGGGTTGCGGGCCACTTCCCCAGTAGGGAACATATGAGAAGCAGCCACACATTGATCTTTCTCACCCTCCTTCTTCCTCTCTTCTCCTCTCTTTAAAAATAAATAAATAAAAGTTTTTAAAAGAAGGAAGTTGGAGAGAAGATGGCGGCATAGTAGGAGGGAGAAGATTCCACTTCCCCCTACACATGGGAGAAAAACCTAGCCGATTTACAGAGGAACAGAACAAACAGCCAACAGTACCACAGCATAGATGAAAATAGGAGATCAAAAATTGTAGCGGACATTGAAAAACAAGATGGTAAGGAGAGTTTTTCAGGACAATGATGACGCATGTATCAGTGTAGAGACAGAGCAGCTGAAGCCCCGGGTCCAGCGCTCGCTGGGTCTGACACAGGCCTCTAGGGAGGGAACCCAGTCAACTGCTCACTCCCCAGCCAAACAAGATTTGAGCAGCACCAGGAGAGACCTGGTTGCTTGAAGTTGCAGGGATAGGAGTTAAGATCTGAGTGGCAAACAGGCAGGGGCTGTAAGCACCCATGCATAGCCATGGGAGGAATGCATGCTCAAGCTCCTGTGAATGGAGGCGCCCCTAGGACCAGAGACAGCCCAGCATCTGGAGACACCTGTGCGACCAGAGGAGGGGGATTTGTGGAAGACTGGGAGCTCATACCCATGAACTGAGGGTGAGTGCGAACAACACAGGAAACTCCTGGAACCCACACCCATAAACTTGCCTCGGCACGTGCACCCTGTAGGAGACTGGAAGCTCACACCCTTAAACCCGCAGAGTGCTCGATCCTTAGGAGATCCCATCTCACACCCATAAACTTGGGAAAGTGTGCGCTCTGCAGGAGGCTCAGAAAGCATGCCCAAGGCCCTGCACTGAGAGGCACCGGGCTAGCCCTGGGGAGAGTGCACTGCTAGCACTGAGAGTAGCCCAAAGCTGACTAAGTGCTGAACAGGGAAAAAAGCAATACCAGACGTCCATCAGCTCTTTGCAATCAGCAAGACTAGAAAAAAACATTTTGGCCATTTTGAAACCAGAAAGAGGTATATATATAATTTTTACTATTTTTATTTATTATCCCTCAATTCCTTTTGCTTCTCTTTCGTTCCTTCTGGTTTTATTCCATCTTCCTTTCTTTCCAAATTTATCTCTTCTTCCTTCCTCTTCTTTTTTTTCTTTTTTCATTTCTTTTATTTTTCTCTTTTTAAATACCCATGAGAGAAACAAACAAACAAAAAAAAAAAAAAAACCCTGGAACTGTGAAAAAAACAGAGATGGAACCAAAGAGGGGGGCATCCCAACAGCCAAGACAGTGGAAGCTCTGAACTCCAGGAAACCCAAAGGAGACTGCACCACTGAATCTCACAGGTATTTTACCACAGAATTTCACATCACACCATAAACCCAGGGAGCCTGAACAGATCAATTTAAAAAGCTGAGGCTAACAAGAACACTCTCACAAACAATTGGAAGACAAAGACACAATCCCCAAATGAAAGGAAAGGTGGAAGCCCCAGAAAGAATGCCAAATGAAACAGAGGCAACTCAACTATCAGATACTGAGTTCAAACCAATGGTTATCAGAAAGCTCCATGAGCTCACAATGAGCTACCAGAAACTACAGGGAAGCTACAATGAACTTACTGCAAACTATATCAACATGGAAAAGGAAATAGAAAATATCAACAAGGGCCAAGAGGAAATGAAGAATACAATTTATGAAGTGAAAAACACAGTGGAAGGAATCAAAAGCAGAATCAATGAAGCAGAAGATTGGACCAGCGAGTTCAAGGACAAAGTAGAAAAAAACTCCCAGAAAGAGCAAGAAAAGGCAAAGATGCTCAGAAAGAATGAAGAGGGATTAAGGGAAAAGGAAGACAACATGAAACAAAATAATATCTGTATAATAGGGATACCAGAAGGAGAAGAAGAAGAGCAAGGGATAGAAAACCTATTTGAAAAAGTAATAATGGAACAGTTCCCTCATTTGATGAGAGAAAAAGTCACACAAATCCAGGAAACGCAGAGAGTCCTAATCAAGAGGAACTCAAAGAGGCCCACTTCAAGACACATCGTAAATAAAATGACAAAATTCCAAGACAAAGAATCTTAAAGGCAGCAAGGGAGAAAAAGGAAGTAACATACAAGGGAGACCCGATAAGCTAGCAGCTGACTTCTCAGTGGAAACACTCCAAGCCAGAAGAGAATGGCAAGAAATATTCCAAGTAATGAGAACCAAAGGCCTGCAACCAAGACTACTTTACCCAGCAAGGCTTTCAATCAAGATAGAAGGCCAAATAAAGAGCTTCCCAGGCAAAAGAAGTCTAAAAGAATACACCTCTACCAAAGCGGTTCTGCAAGAGATGCTAAAGGGACTGCTTTAAGGAAAGGGAGGAAAAGAGAGAGGGAGGGGGGAGAGAGAGATACGAAAATGGCAGTGAATAAGGACCTATCAATAATAACCCTAAATGTAAATGGACTAAATGTTCCAATCAAAAGACAGAATAGCTGAATGGATAAGAAAGCATGACCCACGCATATGTTGCCTACAAGAGACCCACCTCAGGACAAAAGTCCTACAGAGTATCAAAGTGGGCTGGAAACATTTTCCAAGCAAATGCGCAGGAAATAAAAAGCCAGAGTAGCGTTACTCGTATCAGACAAAATAGACTTGAAAAGAAGGGCCATAAAGAGAGACCCAGAAGGTCACTTCATAATACTAAATGGAAGAAACCACCAAGGAGACATAAACATAGTAAATATATATGCACCCAACATAGGGGCACCTAAATACATAAAGAGAATCTTAGAGGACTTCAACAAAGATGTTGACAGCAACACAATTATAGTAGGGGATTTAAACACTCCACTGTCAAAAATGGACAGATTTTCCAAACAAAATATCAACAAAGATATTGTGGGATTGAACAATACTGTAGATAAAATGGAATTAACTGGCATATATAGAGCCCTTCATCCCAAAGAAACTAAATACACATTCTTTTCAAATGCACATGGAACATTTTCAAAGATAGACCACATGATAGGACACAAAACAAGCCTCAACAAATTGAACAAAATGGAAATCATACCAACCATTTTCTCTGACCACAAGGAACTAAAGCTAGAAAACAACACCAAGGGGAAAAACCCAAAACCCTCAAAATCATGGAGATTGAACAGCATGCTATTAAACAATGAATGGGTCAAGAATGAAATTAGGGAAGAAATAAAAAAGTGTCTGGAAACAAATGAAAATGAACTCACAACAGCCCAAAACTTATGGGAAATAGAGAATGCAGTCCTGAGAGGAAACTTCATAGTGATACAGGCCTACTTAAAAAAGATAGCAACATTTTAAACAAACAGCCTAACCCTACACCAACAGAAACTCAAGGAATGACAACAAAGACAGCCCAGAGCAAGTAGAAGGAAGGAAATAACCAAGATCAGAGCAGAATTAAATGACAGAGACAAAAAAACACAATTTTAAGGCTCAACAAATCCAGCGGCTGGTTCTTTGAAAAGATGAGCAAAATCAAGAAGCTTTTAAAAAGACTCATCAAGAAAAAAGGAGAGAGGACTAAAATAAACACAATCAGAAATGAAAGAAGAGAGATTACAACTGACACCACAGAAATACAAAGAATTATGATTCTTTGATATAAAAAACTGTATGCCAAGAAATTTGGAAAATGAGGTGAAATGGACAAGTTTCTAGAAAAATATAATCTTCCAAAACTCAATGAAGATAAAGCAGAAAGCCTGAACAGATGAATAAGAGCAGATAAAATTGAAGCAGTAATCAAAAAAACTCCCAAAACACAGAAGTCTTGTACCAGATGGTTTTACAGGAGAATTCTACAAAGCATTTAAGAAAGAGTTAACCCCTATCCTTCACATAGTATTGAAAAAAGTCCAAAATGATGGAAGACTCCCAAACTCTTTTTATCAAGCCAGAATCACCCTAATCCCAAAACCAGATAAAGACACAACAAAGAAAGAAAACTTCAGGCCAATATTGCTGATGAACATAGACACTAATATCCTCAACACAATATTGGCAAACCACATCCAACAATACATTAAAAAGATCATACACCATGACCAAGTGGAATTCATCCCAGGGATTCAAGGATGGTTCAACATTCACAAAGCAGTAAATGCAATACATCACATAAACAAAAGCAAAGACAAAAATCACATGATCATATCAATAGATGTGGAAAAAGCATTTGATAAGGTACAACATCCATTTATGATAAAAAGCACTCAGCAAAGTGTGAACAGAGGGAGCATTCCTCACCATAATAAAGGCCATATGTGAGAGACCTACAGCCAACATCATACTGAACAGGCAAAACCAAATCTTTTCCACTAAGATCAGGAACAAGACAAGGTTATCCACTTTCACCACTTATATTCTATATAGCATTGGAAGTATTTGCCACAGCGATTAGACAAGAAAAAGAAATAAAAGGCATCCAAATAAGAAAGGAGGAAACAAAACTACCATTGTTTGCAGATGACATGATAGTGTACATAGAAAATCCTATAGTCTCAGCCAAAAAGCTCCTTGACGTAATAAATGAATTTGGTCAAACAGCTGGATACAGTGTCAGTATCCACAAATCAATGGCATTTTTGTATACCAACGATGAAACAGCAGAAGCAGAATTCAAGAAAAAAATTCCATTCAATATAGCAAAAAGAAAAATAAAGTACCTAGGAGTAAACCTAACCAAGGAGGTAAAAGACCTGTACGCAGAAAACTACACAACACTGAAGAAAGAAATCAAGGAAGACACAAACAAATGGAAGCATATACCGTGTTCATGGATTGGAAGAATTAACTTCATCAAAATGTCCATATTACTCAAAGCAATTTACAGATTCAATGCAATAGCTATTAAAGTACCAGTGGCATATTTCATGGATATAGAACAAACACTTCAAAAATTTATATGGAAGTATAAATGACCCAAAATAGCTGGTGATATTTTGAGAAAGAGGAGCAAAATAGGAAGGATCACAATACCTGATACCAAACTGTATTACAAGGCCACTGTCATCAAAACAGCCTGGTACTAGCATAAAAACAGGTACATGGAACAGTGGTATAGAACAGAGAGCCCAGAAATAAACACAAGTCTCTACGGTCAATTAATATTTGGCAAAGGGGGAAGAAGCATAAAATGGAGTAAAACTAGTCGCTTCAACAAATGGTGTTGGGAGAACTTGACAGCTACATGCCAAAAAATGAAACTCAAGCACCAACTTACACCATACACAAAAATAAATTCAAGGTGGATAAAAGATTTAAATATAAGCCATGACACCATTAAAGTCCTAGAGGAGAACGTAGGCAGGAAAATCTCAGACATTTCACGCAGCAACATTTTTACTGATATGTCGCCTACAGCAAGGGACATAAAGGAAAGAATAAACAAATGGGATCTCATCAAAATAAAAAGCTTCTGCACAGCTGAAGAAAACAGTATTAAAATAAAAAGAGAACCAACTCTATGGGAAAACATATTTTCCAATGATACCTCAGACAAGGGTTTAATCTCCAAAATAATAAAGAACTTACATGAGTCCACTCCAGGAAGAGAAGAAACCCAGTTGAAAAATGGGCTAGGGACTCAAACAGAGATTTCTCCAAGGAGGATATACAGAGGATCGAGAGACAAAAGAAAATATGCTCAGTATCCCTAGCTATCAGAGAGATGCAAATTAAAACCACAATGAGATATCACTTCACACCAGTCAGAATGGCCATCATAAACAAAGGAACACACAAGTGTTGGAGAGGTTGTGGAGAAAAGATATGCTAGGGCAGTGCTGGTATTGCAGATTGCTAAAACCACTATGGAAAACAGTATGGATTTTTCTAAGAAAACTAAAAAATGGATTCACCTTTTGACTCAGCATTTCCACTGGTAGGTTTATATCCTAAGAACCCTGAAACACCAATCCAAAAGAATCTATGCACACCAAAGTTCATAGCAGCACAATTTACAATAGCCAAGTGCTTGAAGCAACCTAGATGCCCATCAGGAAATGAATGGCTCAAAAAACTCTGGTACATGTACACAATGGAATTCTTTTTTTAAATTTTATTTTAATTGTTCTTCTTGTACAGTTTTCTGTCTTCTACTACCATCTCAGTTCACAGCCCCAGCCCTCCCCAGCTCCCTCCAATTTGCACCACCCCACTAGCTTTTGTCCATGTGTCTTTTATACTTGGTGCTCTAAACCCTTCCCCTTTTCCCCTGAAATTCCCTCCCTCTCCTCTCTGGTGACTGTCCGGCTGTTCTCAATTTCAGTGTCTTTGGTTATATTATGCTTGTTTGTTTGTTCTGTTGATTAGATTCCTTTTAAAGGTAGATCATATGGCATTTGTCTTTCACCTCCTGGTTTATTTCACTTAGCATAATGCTTGCCAGTTCCATCCATGCTGTTGCAAAGGGCAGGAGCTCCCTCTTTCTTTGTGATGCATAGAATTCCATTGTGTAGATGTACTATAGGTTTTTGATCCATTCATTCACTGTTGGACATCTAGGTTGCTTCCAACACTTGGCTATTTTAAGTTGTGCTGCTATGAACATTGGGGTGCATAGGTTCTTTTGAATTGGTGTTTCAGAGTTCCTAGGATATAATCCTAGCAGTGGAATTGCTGGGTCAAAAGGTAAGTCCATTTTCAGTTTTCTTAAAAAATCCCATACTGCTTCCCATAGTGGTTGTTCCAGTCTGTAATCCCACCAACAGTGCAGTAGGATTCCCTTTTCTCCACAACCTCTCCAACACTTGTTGTTTGTTGCTTTGTTTATGATGGCCATTCTGACTGGTGTGAAGTGGGATCTCACTGTGGTTTTAATTTGCATCTCTCTGATAGCTAGTGATATTGAGCATCTTTTCATGTGTCTCTGGATCCTCTGTGTGTCCTCCTTGGAGAAGTGTCTGTTCAAGTCCTTTGCCCATTTTTTAATTGGGTTGCTTGTCTTCTTAGAGTGGAGTTGTGTAAGTTCATTATATATTTTGGAGATTAAAGTCCTGTCTGAGGTATCATTGGAAAATATGTTTTCCCATACAGTCGGTTCTCTTTTTATTTTAATACTGTTTTCTTTAGCCGGGCAGAAGTTTTTCATTTTGATGAGATTCTATTTGTTTATTCTTTCCTTTATGTCCCTTGCTGTAGGGGACATATAAGTAAAAATGCTGCTGCCTGAAATATCTGAGATTTCCCTGCCTATGTTCTCCTCTAGGACATTAATAGTGTACGGCTTATATTTAAATCTTTTATCCACCTTGAATTTATTTTTCTCTATGCTGTAAGTTGTTGTTCAATTTTCATTGTTTTGCATGTAGCTGTCAAGTTCTCCCAACACCACTTATTGACGAAGCTACTTTTACTCCATTTTATGTTGCTGCCTCCTTTGTCAAATATTAGTTGACCATAGAGACTTGGGCTTATTTCTGGGCTCTCAGTTCTGTTCCACTGGTCCATGTGCCTGTTTTTGTGCCAGTACCAGGCTGTTTTGATTACAGTGGCTTTGTAATACAGTTTGGTATCAGGTATTGTGATCCCTCCAAATTTGCTCTCTTTTCTCAAAATTGCTGCAGCGATTCAAGATTGTTCCTGGTGCCATATAAATTTTTGGAGTGTTTCTTGTATGTCTGTGAAATATGCCGTTGGTACTTTGATAGGTATTGCATTGAATCTGTAAATTTCTTTGGGTAGTATGGACATTTTGATGATGTTAATTCTTCCGATACATGAAGACAGTGTATGTTTCCATTTGTTTCTGTCTTCCTTGATTTCTTTCTTCAGTGTTGTGTAGTTTTTTGCATACAGGTCTTTTAGTTCCTTGGTTAGGTTTATTCCTAGATATTTTATTTTTCTTTTTGCTATATTGAATGGGATCTTTTCTTGATTTCTCCTTCTGCTGTTTCATTATTGGTATACAGAAATGCCTTTGATTTCTGGATATTGACTTTGTATCCGGCTGTTTGCCCAAATTCATTTACTAGGTCTAGCAGCTTTTTGGCCTTGTCCATAGGATTTTCTATGTACACTATCATGTCATCTGCAAACAATGATAGTTTTCTTTCCTCTTTCCAATTTGTATTCCTTTTATTTCCTTTTCTTGTCTAATCGCTGTGGCCAATACTTCCAATACTTTGTAGAATAGAAGTGGTGAAAGTGGACAACCTTGTCTTGTTCCTGATTTTGGTGGGAAAGATTTAAGTTTCTGCCCATTGAGTATGATGTTGGCTGTAGGTCTCTCATATATGGCCTTTATTATGTTGAGGAATTTTCCCTCATTTCCCACTTTGCTGAGTGTTTTTATGATAAATTGGTGCTGTATCTTATCAAATGCTTTTTCTGCATCTATTGATATGATCATGTGATATTTGTGTTTGCTTTTGTTTATGTGATGTATTACATTTACTGATTTACGTATGTTGAACCATCCTTGCACCCCTGGGATGAATCGCACTTGGTCCGGTGTACAATGTTTTTAATGTATCATTGGATGTGGTTTGCCAATATATTTTTTTTGACGATTTTAGCATCTATGTTCATCAGCAATATGGGCCTGAAGTTTTCTTTCCTTGTTATGTCTTTGTCTGGTTTGGGGATTAGAATGATGCTGGCTTCATAAAAAGAGTTTGGTAGTCTTCCACCATTTTGGATTTTTTTCGAATAGCTTGTGAAGGATAGGGGTTAGCTCTTCCTTAAATGCTCTGTAGAATTCTCCTGTGAAACCATCTGGTCCAGGGCGTTTGTGTGTCATGAGTGTTTTGATTACTGCTTCAATTTCATCTGCTGTTATTGGTCTGTTGAGGCTTTTTGCTTCTTCCTCTTGCGATTTGGAAGATTATAGTTTTCTAGAAACTTATCCATTTTACCTAGGTTTTGAAATTGCTTGGCATACAGTTCTTCATAATAATTTCTTACAATGCTTTGTATTCCTGTGGTGTCAATTATAATCTCTCCTCTTTCATTTCTGATTGTGTTTATTTGGGTCCTCTCTCTCTTTTTTTTCATGAGCTTGCTTAAAGGATTGTTGATTTTGTCTTTCCAAAGAACCAGCTCCTGGATTCATTGATCCTTAGAATTGTGCTTTTAGTCTCTATATCATTTAATTTGGCTCTTATCTTGGTTATTTCCTTCCTTCTACTTGCTCTGGACTGTTTTTTTTTATCATTCCTCAAGTTCTTATAGGTGTAGAGTTAGGTTGTTCTTTTGAAATATTTCCATCTTTTTTGGTAGGCCTGTATCGCTATGAACTTCCCTCTCATGACTGCCTTTTCAGTTTCCCATAAGTTTTGGGCTGTTGTGAGTTCGTGTTCATTTTGTTTTCAGAAACTTTTTTATTTCCTCCCTAATTTCATTCTTGACCCACTCATTGTTTAACAACATGGTGTTTAATCTCCATGATTTTGAGGATTTTGTGTTTCCCCCTTGGGGATGGTTTCTAGTTTCAGTCCCTTGTGGTCGGAGAAAGTGCATTGTATGATTTTAATTTTCTTGAAATTGTTGAGGCTTCATTTGTTTCCTATCATGTGGTCTATCTTTGAAAATGTTCCATGTGCATTTGAAAAGAGTGTGTATTTAGTTTCCTGGGGATGTAGGGCTCTATATGTGTCAGTTAAGTCCATTTCATGTTGAGTGTTGTTAAATGTCACAATATGTTTGCTGATATTTTGTTTGGAAGATCTGTCTATTTTTGACAGTGGAGTGTTAAAATCCCCTACTATGACTGTGTTGCTGTCAATATCTTTGTTGAATTCCTCTAAGATTTTCTTTATGTATTTGAGTGCTCCTTTGTTGGGTGCATATATATTTTCAATGTTTATGTCTTTTTGATGGATTCTTCCCTTGAGTATTATGAAGTGACTTTCTGGGTCTCCATGGCCCTTCTTTTGAAGTCTATTTTTTCCGATATCATATTGCTACCCAGACTTCTTTTCCTGTCCATTTGCTTGGAAAATTTGTTTCCAGCCCTTCACTTTGGGTCTATTTAGGTCTTTTGTTCTGAGGTGGGTCTCTTGCAGGCAGCATATGTGTGGGTCATGCTTTCTTATCCTTTCAGCAATTGTATGTCTTTTGATTGGAACATTTAGTCCATTTACATTTAAGGTTATTATTGATAGGTCCTTATTCATTGCCATTTTCATACCTGTGTTTCTTTCTCTCTCTGTCTCTCTCTCTGTCTCTCTCTCTCTCTCTCTCTCTGTCTGTCTTTTCCTTCCTTTCCTTAAAGCAGTCCCTTTAATATCTCTTGCAGAACTGGTTTGGTAGAGGTGTAGACTTCTTTTGTCTGGGAAGCTCCTTATTTGGCCTTCTATATTGATTGATAGCCTTGCTGGGTAAAGCAGTCTTGGTTGCATGCCTTTGGTTCTCATTACTTGGAATACTTCTTGCCATTCTCTTCTGGCTTGGAGCATTTCCATTGAGAAGTCAGCTGCTAACCTTATTGGGGCTCCCTTGTAAGTTTCTTCCTTTTTGTCCCTTGCTGCCTTTAAGATTCTCTCTTTGTCTTGGAATTTTGCCATTTTAATTATGATGTGTCCTAAGGTGGGCCTCTTTGGTTTCCTCTTGATTGGGACTGTCTGTGTTTCCTGCATTTGTGTGACTTTTTCTCTCATCAAATGAGGGAAGTTTTCCATCATTACTTTTCAAATATTTTCTATCCCTTGCTCTTCTTCTCTTTCTGGTATCCCTATTATATGGATATTATTATGTTTCATATTGTCTTGCATTTATCTTAATCCCTTTCATTCTTTCTGATCCTCTTTTATTTTTCTTGCTCTTTCCGGGTGTGTTTTTTGTACTTTGTCCTCCAACTCACTGATCCAATCTTCTGCTTCTTTGATTCTGCTTTTCATTCCTTCTACTATGTTCTTCAGTTCAGAAATTTTATTCTTCATTTCTTCTTGGCCCTTGTTGATAGTTTCTATTTCTTTTTTCATGCTGATATTGTTTGCAGGGAGTTCATCGTGGCTTCCCAGTAGTTTCTGGTAGCTCATTGAGAGCTCATGGATCTTCCTGACAACCATTGCTTTGAACTCAAAATCTGATAGTTGAGTTACCTCTGTTTCATTTAGCATTCTTTTTCGGGCTTCCACCTTTCCTTTCATTTGGGGATTGTTTCTTTGTCTTCCCACTTTGTATGAGACTCTTCTTGTTAACCTCAGCTTCTTAAATTGGTCTGTTGTGGCTCTTTTTGTTTATGGTGTGAACTTCTGTGGTAGAATACCTGTGAGATCCAGTAGTGCAGTCTCCTTCAGGTTTCCTGGAGTTCACAGCTTCCAGTGTCTCAGCTGTTGTGATTTCCCCTCTTTGGAACCAACTCTGTTTTTTTCACAGTTCCAGGTTTTTGTTTGTCTCACTCGTGGGTATTTAAAAAGAGAAACGAGGGAAAAAATGAAAAGAGAAGAGAAAAAGAGGAAGGAAGAAGAGATAAAATTGAAAAGAAAGAAAGTGGGAATAAAAGATGAAAGCAGTGAAAAGGAAGGAAAAGGATTTGAGGTGTTAAAAAGATAATAATAATAAAAAAATTAAAAATTATTTATAAAAAGCAAACCAAAAGTCTTGCTGTTTTCAAACTTGCCAATTCCGTTTTTCTCGTCTTGCTAGCTGCAATGGCTGAGGGTTGATGGTATCACTTTTCTTCCTGTTCAGTACTCAGTCAGCTTTTGTCTACTTTCTCTAGGGCTAGCCCAGTGCCTCAGTGCAGGGCCTCGAGGCATGGGCTCTGGGCTTGCTGCTGAGCATGCACTTCTTCCAAGTTTATGGGTGTGAGCTTGGGTCTCCCTTGGATAGAGGACTCCCTGGTGTTTATGGGTGTGAGCTCCAGTTCTTCTATGTAGAGTGTGCACTGCCTGAGTTTACCAGTGTGGATTCTGGGTTTCTGCAGTGCGTGCGCTCAACCTAAGTTCACCAGTGTGAGCTCCAGTTTCCGAGGGATCATTCGCACTCCCTGGGTTCACTAGCGTGAGTTCTGGTTCTCCCACAGATCACTCGAACTACCCAGGTTCCTGGCATGGGCTTCCACAAAGGCCCCTTCTCTGGTTGCAGGCACCTCTGGTCACATGGTCTCCAGCGTGAACTCCACCCAGGACTATGTGTGGGTGCTCAGAGCCCCAGCGTGTTTGCCACTCAGACCTTACCTTTTCTCTCTTCTACTTCAAGCAACCAGGTCTCTCCTGTTGCTGCTCAAACCTTTTGTGGCTAGGGAGTGAGCAGTTGACCTGGCACCCTCCCTAGAATCCTATGGCAGACTCAACAAGCACTGGTTCGGGTGCTTCAGCCGCTCTGATCTCCGCGCCGATCCCTGGGTTCTTATTGTCCTGAAGAAGTCTCCTTACTGCCTGGTTTTTCAATGTCCGCTACAGATTTTGATCTCCTATTTTCATATATGCTGTGGTACTGTTGGCTGTCTGCTGTGTTCCTCTGTAGATCAGCTAGGTTTTTCTCCTGTGTGTAGGGGGAAGTGGAATCTGCCTCCTCCTACCATGCTGTCATCTTCCTTCTCCCAAGAACTGGACAGATTAATTAACTGAGTGTGTACCACACCTTCTACCAAAACTACTGTTTCATAAAGAGGCCTCCTAGCATCTCTGAGGACCTGTGCCCTCCTTCCTTCCTTGCCTGGATGAACGTACTTCCCTGAAAGGAATTTTGGACATATTACACAACTGGTCTCTTGATTTGCGTGGTAATAAATGCTCACCTCATAGTACTAATCACTATTCTACATGTTTTACATACATTAGGTAATTTAATCCTCAGATCAACTCTAAAATAGGTACTATTATATCCCCATTTTACAGATGAAGACACTAAATCATAAAAAGGTTAAGTAACTTGCTTAAGATTACCTAGCCAGTAAGCAGCAGAATCAAGACGTGGAGCTAGACAGCTGGCAGGTAGACCTTGTGCTTTTAACTACTGTATTATGTTGACTACTAACACAATAATATGGGCATGTCTCCTAGGGTGGCACAATAGTCCTCTCCTCAGCAAACTCAGCATCTACTTAGTATTTCCACTTGGGGGAATCTTTTGTGAGAAACAGACTTCTGGTACTGAATTTCAGTATTTTTCATGGAGCTGGGATGAAATGATCTTTTCTTATCACCTCAAGGGTATAGATCCCAAGCCACTTCCCCAGAGTTTCAAAATTGGAAAACCCAAGGTAGAACCCATTAAGAGTCAACTGGCATTTTCCAATGCAGCCTTTGACATTCCTCCTCTAACCCACACAAAAATTAGCTGCCTGCATATATCACTCATTGGCAACTGTGGAAAGCATGTGTACAAATGCTGAAATAGCAATTGTGTCCATTTTCTAAAGGGTTGGGGTCAGTCATGTACTAGAGTTGGCTTGTACTTGCTCATAAGAGCCATTGTTGAAATGATAGGAATGTTGTGAGCTGGTTGTGAAACATAGCCATCATTAAAAATTAAATAGTAATTGTTCAATTAAAATATATTAAAAAACAGGCCCCTATCCCCACAGTCCCAGGTCAGTGTGCACCTGATCTGTGGCTGAGGGAGGCCTCCCCATGACCACGCCCAAAGAACTGGGGATGGTGCGCACCTCGTCCAACACAGAGGGGTCCACATGAGCTCACTCCAGAAGTAGTAGGATAGTGTGCACCCAGTCCACACACCAAAAGCACTGGGGATGGTCCCCAGACCTGATCGGGGTCTGCAGCTCCCTGTCTGCCCTCATGCCTGAGACACCAGGGATGGAGTACCTCCCACCTGGCCCCTGCACCCAGAGCCCTGCAGAGTCGACTGGCTCTCTAGAAGGATGCCAAAAAGCCCCACAGAGAGGAGCTGCAGTCCCCTGAAAGACTTGATTCAGTAGGGGGCTGAACTACCCTGAAGGGACGCTGAGAGTCCCTACCATCTAGCACAGCAATGAGCAAGAAGGTGGTGTGTGAGTTGCCCCTAATTGGTGCACCTCAAGGACAGCACAACTGGTGGACTGAAGGCCTAGGCTGGGCACAGAAGGGCACTGAGGAACTGGGCTGGAGTCTGGACAACAGCGAAGAGGAAGAGTGCAGCTCAGGAAGGGAGAAAAGCAAAACCAATCTCTCCTTAGCCTGACACAGCCTGAAGACCAGCAGCAGAGCTAACATGACCAGTTTAAAGACAGCAGACTTTTTTTAAATTCCACCTTCCTTTCTGTCCTTCTTTCTTTCTTTTTTAATTCCTTCTTCCTTTCTTTTCTTCTATCTTCTTCCATTCTTTCTTTCTTCCTTCCTTTCTTTCCTTTTTTATTTCTTCTCCATGCCTAATTTCCTTTTTGTTTTACTTCTTTTCTCAAAGGTGAGACAATAATACCTGAAATGGAGAAAAGACCAGAGTTATACTTAAACAGGGTGCATCCCAACAACACAGACACTGAGACAAATTTCACTTTGCTACTCCAGAGGAATTGCAAGGTGAGAGTGGTGAACACCAATACACCTGCTGGAAGAGGAAACTCACCAACAAAGGAACCACAAACAGATAACAACAGAAGAAGGTGAATGAAGAAGGGGAAGCATACTAACCCCAATCCAGGACCAATATGCAAATACAACTAAAAGGTAGAAAATTACTCACAACAAACAACTGAACAGGAGTGAGGGAGAAGCCTTAAAACCATGTAAAGACAGAAGAATCAACTTCAACAGAACCTGTCCACACCTGAACAACAGAATACAAGATATGGTGGATAGAGTGATCCTCAGCTAACCAAGTGGAGGGAAGGACCCACGAAAGAAAGACCCAACAACAATCAAAACCCAAAGACATACAGAGAGCCAACATAAACTACAGCCTGAGACCAGTGAGCTAGGAGATTAAGGAGACTTCACTGTTGAATCTCACAGGTATTCTACCATAGAAGTTCACAACAAAAACATAGGGAGTCAGAATAGATCAATTTAAGAAGCAGAAGCTAACAAGAAGAGTCTCACAAACAATGGGAAGACAAATAAACAATCCCCAAATGAAAGGAAAGGAGGAAGCCTCAGAAAGAAGGCTAAATGAGACAGAGGCAACTCAACTGTCAGATTTTGAGTTCAAAGCAGTGGTTATCAGGAAGCTCAATGAGCTCAGAGAGAATTACCAGAAACTACAGAAAAACTATAATGAACTCACCACAAAATATACCAACATAAAAAAGGAAATAGAAACTATCAACAAGGGCCAAGAGGAAATGATGAATGCAATTTCTAAACAGAAGATCATAGTACAAAGAATGAAAAGCAGGTTCGATGAAGCAAAAGATCAGGTCAGTGAGATGGAGGACAAAGTAGAAAAAAAAAAACACCCAGAAAGAGCAAGAAAAGAAAAAGAGGCTCAGAACGAATGAAGAGCAGTTAAGGAAAATGCAGGACAAAATGAAACAAAATAATATGCGTATAATAGAAATACCAGAAGGAGAAGAAGAAGAGCAAGGGATAAAAACCTATTTGAAAAAGTAATGATAGAAAACTTCCCTCACACAAATCCAGGAAACAGACAGTCCCAATCAAGACGAAACCAAAGAAACCCACTTCAAGACACATCATAATTAAAATGGCAAATTCCAAGACAAAGAGAGAATCTTAAAGGCAGCAAAGGAGAAACAAGAGGTAACATTCAAGGGAGTCCCAATAAGATTAACAGCTGACTTCTCAATGGAAATGCTCCAGCCAGAAGGAATGGCAAGAAATATTCCAAGTAATGAGAACCAAATGCCTGCAACCAAGACTACTTTACCCAGCAAGGCTCTCAGTCAAGATAGAAGGCCAAACAAGGAGCTTCCCAAACAAAAGAAGTCTAAAAGAATACACCTACTCCAAAATAGTTCTGCAAGAGATGCTAAAGGGACTGATTTAAGGAAAGGAAAGAAAAGACAGAGAAAGAGAAAGGAACAGAGGTGTGAAGAAATGGAAATGAGTAAGTACCTATCAATAATAACCTTAAATGTAAATGGATTAAGTGCTCCAATCAAAAGACATAGAATAGCTGAATGGATAAGAAAGCATGACCCACACATATGCTGCCTACAAGAGACCCACCTCAGGACACAAGACCTACAGAGACTCAAAGTGAAGGGCTGGAAACAAATTTTCTAAGCAAATGAACAGGAAAGAAAAACCCGGGGTAGCGATACCCATATCAGACAAAATAGACTTCAAAAGAAGGGCCATAAAGAGAGACTCAGAAGGTCACTTCACAATACTCAAGGGAAGAATCCACCAAGAACACATAAACATTGTAAATATATATGCAATATATATGCACCCAACATAGGAGCACCCAAATACATAAAGAAAATCTTAGAGAACTTCAAGAAAAATATTGACAGCAACACAATTATAGTAGAGGATTTTAACACCCTACTATCAAAAATGGACAGATCTTCCAAACAAAATATCAGCAAAGATATTGTGGCATTGAACAATGCCTTAAATGAAATGGACTTAACTGATATACATAGACCCTTTCAGCCCCAAAGAGGCAAAATAAACATTCTTTTCAAATGCACATGGAACACGTTCAAGGACAGACCATATAACATGACACAAAAAAGCATCAACAATTTCAAGAAAATTCAAATCATATCAAGCATTTTCCCTTTCTGCAAAAGAGAGTGCAACTAAAAAACCTCAAGGAAAAAATCTCAAAAACCCTCAACCTCATGGAGATTGAATGGCATGCTATCAAAGAATGAATGTGTCAAGAATGAGATCAAGGTGGACATCAAAACGTTCCTGTAACCAAATGTAAATGAACTCACAACAACTGAAAACTTAAGGGACACAGCAAAGGCAGTCCTGACAGGGAATTTCATAGTGATGCAGGTCTACCTAAAAAGGATAGAAACATTTCAAATGAACAACCTATCTCTACACCCACAAGAACTTGAGGAAAGATAACAAAAACAGTCCAGAGCAAGTAGAAGGAAGGAAATAACCAAGGTCAGAGAAGAATTAAATTACATAGAGAGTAAAAGCACAATTCTAAGGATCAATGAATCCAGGAGCTGGTTCTTTGAAAAGATAACGAAAATCCTCAGGCCTTAAAACAGGCTCATCAAGAAAAAAAGAGAGGCTCTTCCCCCTTCACACAGGTGTTAAACTGGGACATTTTTCAATGCAGCACAGCAAACAGACACCAGAAACACAGCATATTTGAAAACAGATGATCGAAAATTGCAGTGAACATTGAAAAACCGGACGGTAAGGAGAGTACTCCAGCAGTGCCGGGACCAGGGCGGGGGCTGAGAAACTGGGCCAGGGCTGGCCGTAAGACTCTAGGGAGGGAGCTGGGGCAACTACTCCCTGATTAGCCAAATAGAGTCTCAGCAGCACCGGCATAAACCTAGATGCTTGAAACCTCACAGAGAGGAGTTAAGATCTCATAGCCCTAGGAGGACTGAGCATTGGAGCGCACACTTTTTTCTGCGCCCACGCACCATTGTAAACAGCTGCGCGGGGATCATTTGAACCAGCGCGCCCTGAGACACCTGGGGTGCAGTCGCTGGGTACCTCTACAGTCTATCAGCCCAGCATGGGCACTCACGCCAGCAGGGAACAGCAATACGGTCTCCCGGCGCCATCGCGCCATCGGAGACCTGAGTGGGCTGCTGAGAGATCTTAGACACTGGTGTGCAACCTCCAGAGGGGTCGAGCCATGTTCGTGGGACAGTTGGCACTTGTGCAAGGAAGACTCAGTGAACATCGGGGCTTGCGGGCGCGCGACCAAGGTTGGTGCCTGGGACCCTGTGCAGAGAGTCTTGGGATAGCTCTGAGGACAGTAGGCCAGAGAAAACTGAGTGCTGAATAAGGAAAAAAACAATATGGTCACCCCTCAGCCACTGCAGTCATCAAGGCCAGAAAAACCAGCTTGACAAGATTGATAACAGCAAGAATTAGTGGTTTTGGTGTTTTTCGGTTTTTGGATTTTTTGTGTTTTTTTTTTCCTTTTTCTCTATTTCATTATTTTGATATTTTTTACCCCTCAACTCCTTTTTGCTTCTCATTACTTCTTTCTTGTTTTACTCCTTCTTCCTTTCTTTCCAAGCTTATCTCTTCTTCCTGTCTTTTTTCCCTTTATTTCTTTTTCATTCTACTTTTCTTTATTCTCTTTACATTTTTTATTTCCTTTTCTTTCTTTTCTTTTTTCCCTTTCCTTCTCTCTTCTCTTTTTAAACACACAGGAGTGAGACAAAACAAATAAAAAAAAAAAAAACAAAACCTGGAACTATGGAAAGACCAGAGTTGGCCCCAAAGAGGGAGCATTTCAACAGCTGAGACACTGGAAGCAGTGAACACCAGGATACCCGAAGGAGATAGCACCACTGAATTTCACAGGCATTCTACCACAAAAGTTCACACCATAAACACAGGGAACCAGAACAAATCTATTTAAGAAGCTGAGGCTAACAAGAAGACTCTCACAAACAATGGGAAGACAAACAAACAATCCCCAAATGAAAGGAAAGGAGGAAGCCCCAGAAAGAATGCTCAATGAAATGGAGGCAACTCAACTATCAGATTTTGAGTTCAAAGCAAAGGTTGTCAGGAAGCTCCAAGAGCTCTCAATGAGCTACCAAAAACTACACGGAAGCTACAATGAACTCACTGCAAACTATATCAACATGAAAAAGGAAATAGAAACTATCAACAAGGGCCAAGAGGAAATGAAAAATACAATTTCTGAACTGAAGAACACAGTGGAAAAAATGAAAGGCAGAATCGATGAAGCAGAAGATCAGATCAGCGAGTTGGAGGACAAAGTGGAAAAAAACAGCCAGAAGGAGCAAGAAAAGGAAAAGAGGCTTAGAAAGAATGAAGAGGGATTAACATAAATGCAAGACAGCATGAAAGGTAATAATATCTGTATAATAGGGATACCAGAGGGAGAAGAAGAAAAGCAAGGGATAGAAAACCTATTTGAAAAAGTAATGATGGAAAACTTCCCTAATTTCATGAGAGAAAAAGTCACACAAATCCAGGAATCACAGAGAGTCCCATTCAAGAGGAACCCAAAGAGGCCCACTTCAAGACACATCATAATTAAAATAGCAAAATTCCAAGACAAAGAGAGAATCTTAAAGGCAGCAAGGGACAAAAAGGACGTAACATGCAAGGGAACCCCGATTATGTTAGCATCCGACTTCTCAATGGAAACACTCCAAGCCAGAAGAGAATGGCAAAAAATATTCCAAGTAATGAGAACCAAAGGCCTGCAACCAAGACTACTTTACCCAGCAAGGCTTTCAATCAAGATAGAAGGCCAAATAAAGAGCTTCCCAGACAAAAGAAGACTAAAAGAATACACCTCTATAAAGCCAGCTCTGCAAGAGATACTAAAGGGCCTGCTTTAAGGAAAGGGAGGAAAGGAGAAAGAGAGGGAGAGGGACACAGGTACAAAAATGGCAATGAATAAGTACCTATCGATAATAACCTTAAACTTAAATGCATTAAATGCTCCAATCAAAAGGCATAGAATAGCTGAATGGATAAGAAAGCGTGAGCCACACATATGCTGCCTACAAGAGACCCACCTCAGAACAAAAGACCAACACATACTCAACTTGAAGGGCTGGAAACAAATTTTCCAAGCAAATGGACAGAAAAAAAAGCCTTGGTAGCAATAGTCATATCAGACAAAATAGACTTCAAAAGAAGAGCCATAAAGGGAGACTCAGAAGGTCACTTCATAATACTCAAGGGAAGAATCCACCAGGAAGACATAAACATTGTAAATATATATGCACCCAACATAGAAGCTCCTACATACATGAAGGAAATCTTAGAGTACTTCAAGAATGATATTGACAGCAACACAATTATAGTAGGGGATTTTAACACCCCACTGTCAAAAATGGACGGATCTTCTAAACAAAATATCAACAAAGATATTGTGGCATAGAACGACACCCTAGATGAAATGGACTTAACTGATGTATATAGAGCTCTTCATCCCAAAGAAACTAAATACACTTTCTATTCAAATGCACATGGAACATTCTCAAAGATAGACCACATGATAGGTCATAAAACTAACCTCATCAAATTCAAGAAAATTGAAATCATTCCAAGCATCTTCACTGACCACAAGGGACTGAAACTAGAAACCAACTCCAAGGGGAAAAACACAAAGTCCTCAAAGTCATGGAGATTGAATAGCATGCTATTAAACAATGAATGGGTCAAGAATGAAATTAGGGAAGAAATCAAAAAGTTTCTGGAAACAAATGAAAATGAACTCACAACAACCCACAACTTATGGGACACAGCAAAGGCAGTCCTTAGAGGAAAGTTCATAGCAATACAGGCCTACCTAAAAAAGATAGAAACATCTCAAACAAACAACTTAACTCTACGCCTACAAGAACTCAAGGATCAACAGCAAAGACAGCCCAGAGCAAGTAGAAGGAAGGAAATAACTAAGATCAGAGCAGAATTAAATGACATAGAGACTAAAAGCACAATTCTAAAGATCAATGAATCCAGGAGCTGGTTTTTTGAAAAGATAAACAAAATTGACAAGCCATTAAGCAGGCTCATCAAGAAAACAAAGAGAGAGGACCCAGATAAACACAATCAGAAATGAAAGAGGAGAGATTACAACTAATATCACAGAAATACAAAGTATGGTAAGAAATTACTATGAAGGATTATATGCCAAGAAATTTGAAAACTTAGCTGAAATGGACAAGTTTCCAGAGAAATATAATCTCCCAAGACTCAATGAAGAAGCAGAAAGCCTGAACTGACCAATAACAGTAGATGAAATAGAAGCAGTAATCAAAAAACTCCTGACACACAAAAGCCCAGGACCAGATGGTTTCACAGGAGAATTTTACAAAGTATTTAAGGAAGAGCTAACCCCTATCCTTCACAAACTTTTCAAAAAAATCCAAAATGATGGAAGACTACCAAACTCTTTTTATGAAGCCAGCATCATTCTAATCCCAAACCAGATAAAGACATAACAAGGAAAGAAAACTTCAGGCCCATATTGCTGATGAACATAGATGCTAAAATCCTCAACAAAATATTGGCAAACCACATCCAACAACACATTAAAAAGATCTTACATCATGACCAAGTGGGATTCATCCCAGGGATGCAAGGATGGTTCAACATACGTAAATCAGTAAATGTAATACACCACATAAACAAAAGCAAAGACAAATTTCACATGATCATATCAATAAATGCAGAAAAAGTATTTGATAAGATACAGCACCTGTTTATGATAAAAACACTCAGCAAAGTGGGAATTGAGGGAGCATTCCTCAATATAATAAAGGCCATATATGAGAGACCTACAGCCAACATCATACTCAACAGGCAAAAACTAAAATCTCTTCCACTAAGATCAGAAACAAGACAAGGGTGTCCACATTCACAACTTCTATTCAATATAGTATTGGAAGTATTGGCCACAGTGATTAGACAAGAAAATGAAATAAAAGGCATCCAAATTGGAAAGGAGGAAATAAAACTATCATTATTTGCAGATGACATGATAGTGTACATAGAAAATCCTATAGACTCGGCCCAAAAGTTGCTCTACCTAGTAAATGAGTTTGGCCAAAGAGCAGGATACAAAGTCAATATCCAAAAATCAAAGGCATTTTTGTATAAAATGAAACAGCTGAAGCAGAAATCAAGAAAAAAATCCCATTCGACATAGCAAAAGGAAAAATAGAATACCTAGGAATAAACCCAACCAAAGACGTAAAGGACCTGTACACAGAAAACTACACAACATTGAAGAAAGAAATCAAGGAAGACACAAA
>PVKU01010682.1:0-49838 GCA_004027475.1 Anoura caudifer | reverse complement strand
CTTCTAGAATTCTCTCCTTCATTTTAATCTTGGCTAATGTAATTATGATGTGCCTTGGTGTGTTCCTCCTTGGGTCCACCTTCTTTGGGACTCTCTGAGCTTCCTGGACTTCCTGGAAGTCTATTTCCTTTGCCAGATTGGGGAAGTTCTCCTTTATTATTTGTTCAAGCAAGTTTTCCACTTGTTGCTCTTCCTCTTCTCCTCTGGTACCCCTATAATTCGGATGTTGGGACGTTTAAAGATGTCCTGGAGGTTCCTAAGCCTCTCCTCATTTTTTTGAATTCTTGTTTCTTCATTCTTTTCTGTTCGGTTGTTTCTTTCTTCCTTCTGGTCCACTCCATTGATTTGAGTTTCAGTTTTCCTCCCATATCCATTGGTTCCCTGTGCATTTTCCTTCATATCACTTATTGTAGCCTTCATTTGTTCATCTAAATTGTGAGCAAAATCAACCAATTCTGTGAGCATCCTGATCATCAGGGCTTTAAGCTGTGCATCTGATAGGTTGGCTATCTCTTCGTCGCTTAGATGAATTGGCTCTGGGGCTCTGATCTGTTCTCCTGTTTGAGCCATATTTGTTTTTTTTTTTTGGTCTGGTCACGGCTGTTATGTAGTGAGGGGTGGAGCCTTAGGTGTTCCCTAGGGCAGGGCAGCCCAGTTGCTGGGTTGAGACGCTGTATGTGGGGGCGCGTCCAAGAGGGAACATGGTGCTTGCTCCTCTCTCTCTTGGACTCCAGTCCCTTCTGTTGCTTCCCCTTCACCTGGATTATCTGCATGCAAATGTGGGACTGCTTGGTTAGCCAGCCTCCTTGCGTGGCCTCACTGGGTCTGCACCATTGCCACCTGTGCCTGGGGTCTGCTAGCCACCACCTGTGCACCTGGGGTCTGCCAACCTCCACTTTTTCCTGCTGCCACTCTGCCCCTCTTACCGGTCTGGATGAATGTTTGTTGGACTTCCGTACAGTTCAATTTTCTATGAGTTCTGGTTGTTTTCTTGCTTCTAAATCTTTGTTGTCCTTAATTTTGGTTGTGCGAGGAGGCACAGTGTGTCCACATATGCCTCCATCTTGGCCAGAAGTGGAGAAAGAATTTCAGTTCACTGTTGAGTGGGAGCTTGTTCATACTCATAAAAGTCAGAGCTATCGCCCTTCTTTGGGTACAAACTGACACCCCATCCATCTTTTAACAGCTTTGCATAAGTATTAAAAACTTAGAAGTGTTCATTCCTTCTGACTCAGTGATCTCACTTCTAGAATTCTATATTACACATGGAATAAACTTTGCCCATAAAAGTATTCATCACTGTGTTATTTATAATAGTAAAATATTAGAGAAAACTTAAATGTCCAAATGATAGGTATTTGATTAAATACATGCAGTTGAAACATTTATGGAAGGCTTGAAGGAACATAGAACATGCTTGTGAGTTAATGGAAAAAAGCAAGATTCAAAATTCTACATATGGAATGACTATAACTATGTGGAGAAAATTGGGAATAGGAAGAGCAATCTGGAAGAAAACCCACATGGATCCAAGGTGGTAGCAGAATAGGTTAAAACTACACTAACCTCCTCCTGGGGCCAAATGGAATTACAATTAAATTATAGAAAATCACCCTGAATAACCAGCTGAACACTAACTGGAGAGGAGTGCTATAACCAAGCACGTATAGAAGAAATCACAATACTACAACAAGACTGGTAGGAGTGAGGAGGGGGCATGAGAGGGCTGGCTGAGCCCCCATGGGCAGCAGCTGAAGTTCCACAGGGATATTTCAGCAGCCAGGGAGTTTCTGCTGACAAGGGTGGAGTCTAAACCCCAAGATGGTCCCCAGCCTATAGCACCAGAACTGGGAAAGGAACTTAAATAACATCTGGCTGTGAAAAGCAGCAAGGTTTTTGTCCACCAGGGAGAGATGGCTAGAGATGTACAGGGTCTCTTAAAGGCCAACGCACAAAATTTCATTTGCAGCCACTTACCCTGGGCTCTAGCAGAAGGAGGGCAGAGTGGACTAGATATGTATGAAGAGAGTCTGGGTTGATGGCTCTGGGAAGAGAGCTGAAGGGATAGCTGCTAGGATCCTTGTGCTGAGTTATCCCCATACTGCAAAAGCCATCCTTCTCCGGCAGAGCACCTCCTCCAAGCGGCATCAGCCCAAGGGGAAGCAATAGCTCCAACAGCAGGAATCTTTCTTGCCCCACCATGTGAAGCTTAAGCTGAGCTTCAGAGGAGTACAGCTGGAGGCAATTTCAGTGTTTAAGCTTAACACAAAGCCTGCAGGCAAAGACAGATCTCTGGGAGCTCTGAGGCTTTAGCTGACCATCCCTCAGAACTGGTGCTGGTAAAAGCTGGCCTTGGTGTACAGCCTGGTTCTTTCTGCACACGCCCAGGCCCAGCAGAGAGAGCCACAAGCTGTTAGCTCCAAACAGGCAGCATCTCACATAGGTTTGAACCAGAGTCTTAGCAGATCACCCCAATACTTAGAAACAAACACAAAGAGGCAGCCAAAATGGAAGACAGGCCCAAAATGAAAGAATGAGAGAAACTTCCTGAATATGAACCAAATAAAATGGAGACAAGCAATTTATCAGATATAAAGTTTACACAAATGATTATAAGGATACTCAACAGCATGAAAAAAGAAACCACAGAAGGGACCAGCCAGATATAATAAAGAATGCAATATCTGAAATAAATAATACACTGGAAGGAATAAATAGGTTAGATGAAGCAGAGGATCGAACCAGTGATTTGGAAGACAAGGTAAGAAAAGAAAAAAAAAAAAAACCCAAGCAGAACAGCAAAAAGAAAAAAGAATTTTTAAAAAATGATGAGAGTCTGAGAAAACCTTTGGGACAACATGAAGCATTACAACATCCACATCATGGGAATATCAGAGGAAAAGAGTGAGCAAGGAATCAAGAACCTATCTGAAGAAATAATGACCAAAAACTTCCCTAATCTGGTGAAGTAAATAGACATACAAGTCCAGGAAGCACTGAGAATCCCAAACAAGATGAACCCAAAGAAGCCCACACCAAGACACATCACAATTAAAATGACAAGGCTTAAAGACAAGAAGAGAATCTTAAAAGCCACAAGAGAAAAGCAGGTAGTTATCTATAAGGCAGCACCAATTAGACTGTAATCTGATTTGTCAACATAAACATTTCAAGCCAGAACAGAATTGCATGAAATATTCAAGATGATGAAAAACAAGGACTTAACAACCAAGGCTACTTTACCCAGCAAGGCTATCATTTAAAATTGAAGGAGAAACAGTTTTCCAGATTAAAAAAAACTAAAGGCACTTGTTAACACCAAACCAGTACTACAACAAATGTTAAAGAGCTTGGTTCAGGATGAAGAGGCGGGGGGGGGGGGGGAGAAGAAAATAGTTTAAAAATAAAATGGCAATAAATATGTATCAATAATCACTTTAAATGTATATGGCTTAAATCTCCAATTAAAAGACATAGGGTACCTGAATGGATAAGAAAAGTGGACCCATAAATATGCTTCCTCCAAGAGACCCACCTCAGATCGAAAAATACACACAGACTAAAAGTAAAGAGATGGAAAAAGATATTTCATGCAAAAGGAAAGAAAAATAAGCTGGGGTAGAAATACTTATATCTGACAAAATAGACTTTAAAATAAGGCTATAGTAAGAGACAAAGGATGCTAACTACATAATGACAAAGGGAACCAGCCAACAAAAGGATATAATCCTGGTAAACATTTATGCATCTAACATAAGAGTACCTGAATACATAAACCAAATCTTGATGGCCATAAAGGGAAAGATTGACAGAAATACAGTCATATTTGGAGATTTTAACACCCCACTGACTTCAACGGATATATTGTCCAGGCAGAAAATCAACAAGAAGACAGCAGCCTTAAACAACACACTAGAACAGATGGATATATTTAATGTCTATAGAGCATTACTTCCCAAATCATTAGAATATACATACTTTTCAAGTGTACATGGAATGTTTTCTAGGACAGACTACATGATAGGAGACAAAACAAATCTCAATATATTTAAGAAGACTGAAACCATCTTGAGCATCTTCTCTGACTGCTATGCTATGAAACTAGAAATCAATCACAACAAGAAAACTGAAAAATACACAAAGATGTGGTGGCTAAATAACAATGAATGTTTTTAAATAATGAATGGGTCAACAAGATCAAGGAAGAAATCAAAAGATACATTGATCCCTGGCTGGTTTGGCCCAGTGGATTGAGCACTAGCCTGTGAACCAAAGGGTCACTGGTTTGATTCCCAGTCAGGGCACATGCCTGAGTTGAGGGCCAGGTCCCTGGTAGGGGGCGTGTGAGAGGCAACCACACATTGATGTTTCTCTCCCTCTTTCCTTCCCGTCCTCTCTTTCTAAAAATAAATAAATAAAATCTTTAAAAATAAAGATACCTTGAAACAAATGAAAATGAAAACACAACAACCCAAAATCTGTGGGACACTGGGAAAGCAATCCCCAGAGAGAAATTCATAGCCTTACAGGACTATCTCAAGAAACAGCTCAAACAAACAGTCTAACTTTACACCTAAAAGAACAACAAAGCCCAAAGTGAGTAGAAGGAAGGAATAATAAAGATAAGAGCAGAAATAAATGATAGAGGGTCTAAAAATAACACAAAAGATCAATAAATCCAAGATATGACTCTTTGAAAAGATACACAAGATTGACAAACTTTTAACCAGATTCATCAAGAAAAAAAGAAAGAGGACCTAAATAGATAAAAGCAGAAATGAAAGAGGGGAAGCAGCAACTGACACCAAAGAAATAAAAAATAATTTAAAAAAAATATTATGATCAATATGTCAAGAAATTGGACAACATAGATGAAACATATAAATTTGTAGAAACATAGAATCATCCGAAACTAAATCAGGAAGAATCAGAGAATCCTAATAGATTACACCCAATGAAATTAAAGCAGTGATTAAAAAATACCCAACAAACAAAAACCCTGGACCAGATGGCTTCATAGGTGAATTTTACCAAACATTCTGAGACAAACTCTACCTCTTCTCAAATTATGGGGTTGGCCAAAAAGTCCATTTAGTTTCTTCTACAAAGTAAAAGACACGTTTTTCATTTTCACGAATAACTTTATTGATTTTGATATTTTCTGTATGTCAGCTATCTCCCACTCTTGGCTGCTAGTGGGTAGAAGCCAGGGGAGCTGCTAAACATCTTCCAATGCATAAGACAGCCCCGCAGCAAAGAATTATTTGACCGAAATGTCAATAGTACCATGAAATTTTGCAAACCACTTTGACATGTTTAATCAGTCACAGCACCTTCTCCATATACTGCACAAATCTTTTTTTTTTGCATTTCAGTTGCATTTTTACCTTTCTTGAACTAATAAAGCATAATAAACCAAAAATATTGTATATCTTCTTCCATCTTTAGTGCTAAAATGACTGCACAAAAATTCACCAATTTTGATAAGTTTTTTAAATGCATGCTGGTATGACAGCTGTCACAATACAATTTAACAAAATTGTTCAAAGTGAAGTTAAAGACATCTAAACATTAATAGTGGCATTGCACAGAAAAACTAAACAAACTTTTAGGCCAACCCAATATTTCAAAAAATTCAAGAGGAGGGAAAACTCCCAAGCTCATTTTATGAGGCCAACATTATCCTAATTCCAAAACCAGACAAAAATGCTACCAAAAAAAAGAAAATTATAGTCCAATATCCCTCATGAACACAAATGTTAAAATCCTCAACAAAATATTACCAAACTGAATACAGCAATACATCAAAAAGATCATACAGCACGATCAAGTGGGATTTATTCTGGGAATGCAAGGTTGCTACAACATTCACAAATCAATAAATGTGATATACAACATAAACAAAATGAAGGATGAAAACCACATGATCATATCAATGATGCATAAAAAGAATTTGATAAAATCCATCACTCAATTATGGTAAAAACTCTCAGCAAAGTGTGAATGGAGGGAACACACCTAAACATAATACAGATCATATATGACAAACCCACTGCCAGCATCATACTCAATAAGCAATAACTATAAGTATTCCCCCTTAAGATTGGGAACAAGACAGGGATGTTCACTTTCACCGCTCTTATTCAGCAAAGTACTGGAAGTCCTAGCCATGACAATCAAACAAGAAGAAATAAAAGGCATCCAAATTGGAAAGGAAGAATGAAAACTGTCTTTATTTCCATATGACATGATACTGTACATAGAAAACCCTAAAGATTACACCAAGAAACTACTAAAAATGATAAATGAATGCAGTAAAGTAGCAGGATACAAAATTGATATTCAAAATCAGTTGCATTTTAATATGCCAATAATAAACTATTAGAAAGGGAAATTAAGAAAACAATCCCATTCACAATTGCTTCACAAAGAATAAGATATGTAGGAATAAATCTAACCAAAGATGTAAAGGACATGTACTCAGAAAATTATAAGACACTGAAGAAAGAAATTGATGAAGGTACAAATAAGTCAAAGCACATACCATGTTCATGGGTAGGAAGAATTAACATCATTAAAATGTCCATGCTACCCAAAGCAATCTATAGATTCAATGCAATTCCTATCAAGATACTAATGACATTGTTCACACTACTAGAACAAATATTTCAAAAATTTACCTTCATATATGGAACCACAAAAGGCCCCACATAGCAACAGCAAACCTGAGAAAGAAGAACAAAGTTGGAGGAATCACACTACCTAATATGAAACTACACTATAAGGCTACAGTAATCAAAACAGCATGGTACTGGTAAGGAAATAGACACATAGATCAATGGAACAAAATAGAGAGCCCAGAAATAAACCCACACCTTTATAGTCAATTAATACTCAACAGAGGAAGCAAGCACATACAATGGGCTAAACATAGTTTATTCAATAAACGGTGTTGAGAAAATTGGGCAGATACATGCAGAAGAATGAAATTAGAACACCTTCTTACACCACACACAGACAGATATTCAAAGTGGATCAAAGTCTTAAATGTTAGACCTGAAACCATAAAAATTCTAGAAGAAAACATAGGCAGTAAAATCTCAGATCTTGCTTGTAAGCAATATTTTCTCAGACATATCTCCTCAGGCAAGGGAAACAGCAACCCACTGGATGGAGAGCGTACTTGCCACTAAATCTGATAAAGAGTTAATATCCAAAATTTATAAAGAACTTATAAACTCAACACCAAAAAAATAAAATCCATTTAAAAAATGACAAAGGAAGGACTTGAACAGACACTTCTCCAAAGAGGACGTACAGATAGCCAATAGACATATGAAAAAATGCTCAAAGTCACTAATCATCAGAGAAATGCTAATTAAAACCACAATGAGATATCACATCACACCTGTCAGAATGGCTATCATCAATAAATCAACAAACAACAAGTGCTGGCGAAGATGTGGAGAAAGGAGAACCCTTTTGCACTGTTGGTGGGAATGCAGCTTGGTGCAGCCACTGTGGAAAGCAGTTCAGAGATACCTCAAAAAATTAAAAATGGAACTGCTTTTTGACCCAGTGATCTCACTTCTGGGAATATATCTGAAAGAACCTGAATACTAATTCAGAAGAACATAAGCACCCCTATGTTCATTGCAGCACTATTTACAGTCACCAAGATATTGAAGCAGCCTAAATGTCTATCAGTAGACAAGTGGATAAAGCAACTAGGGGACATTTACACAATGGAATACTACTTGCCATAAAAAAGAAGAAAATTTTACCCTTTGCAATAGCATGGAGAACATTATGCTAAGTTAAATAAGCCATTTAGAGAAAGGCAAGTACCATATGATTTCATTCACTTGTAGAATCTAATGAACAGACTGAACCAATAAGCAAAACAGAGACAGACTCATAGATGAAGAGTTGGCTGACAGCTGTGAGCAGAGGGAGTAAAGAGACTAAGCAAAAAGGAAAAAGGACTCATGGACATGGACAACAGTGTGGGAGGAGGTATAAGGAGGATAAATGGTGTTGGGAAAAATACAATAAAAAAGAAAATAAATAAATATTTTATAATTTCACATTTAAAAAAAAATAGAAAACCCCAGAAAATTCACTAGATGGGACTAGAATGATTTCCTTACTACATAAAAAAATTTTTTTTGCAAAGTTTTACATTGAGCACAATAGTTAAACAACCTATCTCTGTGGAAACAAGCTGAGTACAAATTGCAAGAAAAAGGCAAAAGAGAAAGGTGGAGAACTTTAGATATTCCTTGGCCCTCTCATGGTCCTGTTGGTGCTGTGTAGGCAGAGAGGCCTGGAGGGCACAACCACTTCTGTTTTATGTGCTGTTGTATCCCTAAAGCCTGGAAATAGCACATACTCACTAAATATCTGAGAAAGAAAGGCAGGCTCTCATTATCTCATTTAAATGTCCTAGAAACCTGTGAGGGATATCACAACACAATTTTGTCTTCTTGCTAGATGACAAACCCTTTGAATGATGGAACCGGTTTTGTTTTTGTTTCTGTAATCCCAATAAGCCTTTCTGAGCACAAAAAAGTGCTTGAAGAAAGTTGAATAAATTATGATCCTGATATTATAGATTATAAAACTGTCCATGCCCATACAGCAAAACTGGCAGATCTGGAATGAAGGCTCAGTGAGTTGAGCTCCTCCAAGCTGGGTGCTTTTTTGGCAGAGTCAGGTGCATATGGCAAGTCCTGGGTCCACGGCACTCTGGGACTACTGGCCTATGCGGGTATTCAGAGATCTGCAGAGCCTTCTCCCTCCTGCTGGCCAAGGGCCATTGCTAATCAGGACTCAGCAAGCTCTACCAGCTCAGGTGACTTCCCTGATGGTGGGATGATGGTTGGATGAGGAGCCAGGGCCCTTACATGTAGGATTTAGATGAGCAGAAAAGAAGTGTAGGGCATTCCCGGCAGGGATGCTGCTTAATTAAGTGCATCAAGAAGAAAGAAACTGAAGTTAGTGGCTGGTACACATGACTACCCTTGTAAGCCTGTGAGTTAACCCTAGAAACCTGGCTCTCTGTCCAGAACCCAGTAGCTAACTTATATATGTTTATCAAATGGACAATTGATAAATGGATGGATGAATGGACAGATGGATGTTTGTTAATGGCAGAATAGAAGTTAAAGAGCTTTAAAAATAGGCCGTGGTTTAAATCCTGAGTCTGCCCTTGTCTACAGTGTGAATTGAGCTTATGATGTCACATGTCTGAGGCATGGTTTCTCTGAGAGGACTCTGAATATTGTGATGACAGAATAATGCCTGTAAAGTGACAAGCTCAATGTCTGGCACAGTAGTAAGTGCTCAAGAAACAGGAGTTGTTATTATTCTCATTGACCAGAAAGGAAAAAGGAAAAAGATACAATGGGGCTTGCAGTTGATTATCTTGCTACCATTTCCCCTCCTTTCTAGAAACTGAATCCTGATTTCCTTTTGGAATCCATGTGGTTTGAGTAGCTCAAGCCAATCAATGTATTCCATTCCCTCAGACCTTTGTGATTGGCTCAAGGATGTGCATGAGGCTTATGCTGGTCCACTCAGAAGGAACTGTAGAATATTTGCTGGGAATGCTAGGATACAGCCTCTTTCTCTCATTAGATGTAACAAGGAAGCCAGTGGCCCAGAAGCTGCTGGCAGTTACAGTGGGAGCACTAGCAGAATGCAAGTGGAAAGATAGAAAGATATGTTGTTGAGCTGCTGGATTCAGTCTTGCCTGAAGTTAATGACCCATGGGCTTTTTAGTTATATGAGCTAATTAATTTATTTTATGTTTAAGGCCTATATAAGCCAGATTTTATGATATCTACAGTCAAAATCACCCTAACTGATACAGAAAGGATGCAAAAATAATGACATGTAAATGGAATGTCTAAGGAAGATGAGGCAACAAGTGTTGGGTGGTATCAAATTGTAAAAGGCTTTGGATGTTAGAAATTGGGGCTAAATTTTAACTATTATTTCCCATTTGACAGCTAAATAAATTGAATCCCGATGGCTAAACAGCAAATAACTTATCTAAGATTACACAAGTTAACTAACTTTAAATGTGGAGCTGTAGAAACCAAATTCCTCTGATTCAGTGCCCTCTCCATACCACTCAGCAGTATACCCCTGGAGAAACATACCCACCCCATCCGAGGGCAACACATCTCTGGAGGCACTTCCTTTCTGAGAAGAAGGAGATGACGAGCAGCGTGTGAAGGTAGAGGCCTTCCACCAGCAGCCAGGCATAGTTGGCCATGATGCAGTACTGGAAGAAGACCATGACCAGCTTACAGCCCACCTGGACAAAGAGAGACATGTGAGTCCCAGGACGGGTGACTGCGGACTTCCCTCTGGTGGCCAGCCTCAAAGAAAGTGACAAGGTGTGGCAGGGGTCAGGGGCCAGGCCAGAGAGTGAGCCTCTGTAGTTCATGGCCATCCCCTGAGGGCTTCCACTTTCAGAAGACTAGACCCACAGAGTTCTCCAGAGAATGAACTTTGAGTCCAGCAGGCTCAGTCAAGATGGCATTGCAGAAGCAGAAACTGCATTCAAACTCTAGAATTGGCCGCTGGTTGTAAAACCGTGCCAGATATTGCTCAACTCCCATCCCTCATGTTTCAGATGAGGCAGCTGAGGTCTAGAAAGGAAAAGGTGTATCTGAGCAAAGGATTAAAATCCTTTCCAAATTCAGTTTCCCCGGAAACAGATGAAGAATGGACATACTAACTATGTTAGAAGGCAACGTTGATTATATTATACTAAAAATGGCTCTTAACTGGTAGACTGTAACTGGACTGGAGACCTCTAAATGCCTAACAGGGATGCAGTGACTATTATAACAAGCATGTCACTTGTATGGATCCCAGGAAACTATGGCTGTGGGATGGTGGGGCTTCTATGGCAGCATGGCTCCTATACTCATCCCATGAGGGTCCCCTTTCCTCTCACTAAATGTCCCCAGGGGAGAGGACACTCCTACGGTAGTCTGAGGGCTGCTGCAAGGTCATGTCCACAAAGGAGGAGTCCCCACTGCTGCCCTGTTGGCCGTCTGTGGTTCCCACCCTAGGGCCTCCCAGAGACTCTGATTCCAGGTATGGCCCATGGTTAGTTCAAAGGTCTGATGTTAGCAGAATCTAAGGAGGTTCCTTGCTGGCACTGCTAGAATTTTCCACCACTGGTCAGTGATGAGGTGGGGCCTGAATTTAAGTCTCCTGACCTCCAGTCTGATACTGTTATTTCATGCTAGAGATCTCTCCTTGACAGCTAAATAAGGAATTATACAGGTGAGTGGTGGAAAGTGGCAAACAGGTGACTGAACCAACCTCAATTGCTAACCCCCTTCTCCCTCACTTGCCTCTGCTTTAGAGACTGTAATAGTAAAAACCTCAGTTTCCCAGGTTCCTTTGCAGTTAAGCATGGCCACATGACTCAGTTCTAACCCATAAGAGGTAGGTAAAGGTCTTGGGGAAGGTGTTCTTTCCCAAATGAAAAATCAAAGTCCAAGTGAACTTAACTCCTTGCCTGGAGTGTGGATGTGGGGCCTGGGGTACAGGAGCCATATTGCGAACTTGTGGTATAAAGCGTGCGGCCAAGAATGGAAGAGCAGAAAGAGGGAAAAGGACTATGTCCTTCATAGCATCATGGAGCCTCTGTGCCACCTCTGGACTGCCCATCTTTGTACTGCCTTTAGAGAAAACAACCCCCATCTGTTTAAGCCACTGATGTACAGTTTTCTGTGATATGCACCAAAAGGGATTCCCAACGGACACACAGTGATATTGCAAGGAATTAAAACTCATCTGAGCATTCAGAATGAGAAAGGGTTAGATTTAACAAAACATGATTGTTTTACTTCAGGCCTGTGTGTGCAGGCATTCAGGTATATACTCACCCTTTTCTCTGTACAACCAACTCATCCCTCTCTAGACTTGGCCATCTGTCTACAGCTGGGACTTGGCAAGAGTAAGGAAAAGAGGATCTTTGCTATAAATCTAAATCTCAGAGTGGCTAATCCACTCCTGGATACTGGGAGTTGAGTGGCAGTCCCTGACTGGCTTCCCAACATGCTGATCTCATATGTGATCCAGACAATGCATGTGGGGACATGGAACTCTCCCTGAACCTCCTGGCACAACCCCAGCACCTCTTTACCCTAGGCATTAAACTCAGCCCTAGTGGGGACTCTAGGGAAGGACACTGGGCTACCACCCTCTCTAAAGTTAGGCTAGGGAAGGCAGGCAGGACTAGCCACACCCTGGGTCGGAGGCATGTTACCATGTGGGTATCGCAGTGGACACTATCGTCTGAGAAGAGCACAGCATCCTTGATGAAGATGGACAGGGCACGCAGGATAAAGGACACAAACAGGTGCATGTGGATGTAGTTGCGGGTGCAGTGGAGTCTCCTGGAGGGAGAGAAAGCAGGGCCATAGGGGCCAGAACTAGGAGGAACTAGAGAGCAGCCAAGCCCACCCTTCCCCCCAATGCAGAGGGGAAACCCAGGCCCTGGACTTTGGCTATTTCCAGACAACACATTTCTCTGTATCTGTTAGCACAACCTACATGAGAACCCAGGCCTCCAGGTGCCCAATCTACTCTGTCTCACCCTATAATTTAAAAAATAAAAGCTGGGATCACAGGGCAACATTATGGTCTTCCCTGACCTGTCATCTCTAGCTCCCAGAATTGTTTAGAAGGGGTGGGGGCTTCCAGAGGCAGGCAATCAAAATGGAAGGAGGCAAGCAGCACAGAAAAAACAAAGGCTTCAGTGGGAAATCAGACCCAGACTCTGCCTCTGCTGAGTTCTGTGACCTCAAGCTTTTTCACTCCACAGAGCCTGAGTTTCCTGCTTTGCTATAAGAGACAGAAGTTTGTAACTTGTTCCTGTTCTTCAGGCACCAGAACCAGGCTTTCTTATGGGAAACACACTCCAATTCTGGGTGGGTTTGATTCCCACCTTCCCACCCTGATGACAGACCTGAGCTCTCCAACCCTGGCCACAGTGATTGGTTCAGGGTGGGGCATGTGACTTAAGCTGAGCCTATGAGAATTCCCCCAGGACTATCATTGCAACCAATGGAGAAGAAGCCTTCTTAGCCATGGTGTTGTAAACTGTTAGAATGTACCCGTGCAGTCACTGCTGGACATCTCTGACTCCCCTGCAGAAAGCCTATCTGAGGATGAGGCCAATGTAAACAGAAAAATGGAGGGACACAAACCTAGTTCTGCTGATACCTATAAGCACCCAGATTCAGACACGCCTAACGCCAGATGCCCCTGGACTTGCCAATTATGTGGGTCAGGTCATCTTTGTTTTTCCTAAGCTGTTTTTCAGTGGATTTCTGTTTCTTGCAACCAAGAGTCTGGTTATTACACCTTTAAGATTGGAGTAATGATACCTATCTTATGGCATCGTGAGGAAATTAGAAATAACATGTAAAGCAACTGGTGCAGTAAGTCCTTAGTAATGCTCAGTAAAGGTGAGTGAATACAGGAATGAACAAGGCCACAGGAACTTCACAGAAAGTTCAGTCGCAGGAACTTTGGCCACAGATAAGCTTTAGATCAAGAGGTGACAGAGGGACCCACTCAGGCTTTCTCCTTTGGCATAATCAGTTCAAAGAGATGCAAAGTCTGTGACCAGGAAAGGCTGGGGAGATGGAAAGCTGGCAGCAGTTTCTCACCGGAAAGAACAGAGGATGCTGAGAGCAACCAGGAGCATCACCAGGGAGGAGCTGTAGCCCACAGTATACATGATCTTCAACTTCAGCAGGTACTCGTGCTGCAGAGAGAGGCATGTGTCATTCCCACCTTCCCACCTGGCTGGGTCTCCACTTTGCTGTCTCAAGTGAACCTGTTTTCCAGCCTGCCTGAACCCCTTCAACTCAGACTGCTATGCTGTTTCTGTCCCAAGGACACCATTCATGGACTCATAACATCTTGGCTTTGGAGAAGATCTTGGGGATCATCTGATGCCAACTCAAACTTATGTCCCTTTTAAGTCACCCTGAATTTAAATGTTTTGCTTGAATACCTCCAGGAATGAGGTGCTCATTGCCTTTGAAGGAAGTTATTCAGTATATGGCAGCACAAATATTAGATATTTTTTCTCATGTGATGTTAAAATCTATTACCTTATAAATTGCACTTATCGGTTGTTGTGTTTCTGGAGCTACTTAAAATAAACTGAATTAGTCTTGTAACTAAGGCCTGTCTTTATTTTCAAAAAATAAACTATTTCACCCTGGCTGGTGTGGCTCAGTGGATTGAGTACCGGCCTGTTAACCAAAGGGTTGCTGGTTCAATTTTCAGTCAGGGCACATGACTGGGTTGCAGGCCAGGTCCCCAGAAGCGGGCACAAGAGACAACCACACATTGATGTTTCTCTCCCTCTTTTTCTCCCTCCCTTCCTCTCTGTCTAAAATAAATAAATAAAATCTTTTAAAAAATAAAATAAAATAAACAATTTCATTTTGGAATAGTTTTAGATTTACTGAAAAGTTATGAAGATATTACAGAGAGGCCTGTCATTTTTAATATAGCTATTCTGCCAATCTGTCTCTCACTTACCTTTCAGCATTAAATGTTCCCTGTGTCTTTACTCTCTTTCTACAATCCTTCAACATTTTGCTCAACTAATGTGCTCCAATTTGTCAATGTCCTTCTTAAATAAAATACCCAGAACTGGCTAGCTGAACAGCTCCAAATATATCTTCTAACCAGGAAGAAGTCGAGAGGGACCCTCATCTCCCCTGATCTGCACACTGCACTCCTATGAATGCAGCCAAGCAGCCACTTCACACTCTCGGTTCATCTTTGATTCAAAAAGACTGCAATGGAATACAGTAATTTGACACATAGAGAAATGTAAAGACCTGCATTTAGGTTCAAAAAATAAATTGTACAACAGTCTTTAAAAATCAAGGAAATGAAACTTTAAACAATAATGCTATGCCATTTTTTTAACCAACCAAAATAACAGATATTTGAAACTACCATAATAATATTCTGTGCTGGTGAGGGAAAAGTGGGATGAAAATTGGTTCAATCTCTCCAAAAAGTAACAGGAGTTAAGAACCTTTGAAATAGGAAGTCCTTTTGACCTCCCTTCTATCTCTAGGAATTAATCGGAAATATAAAAGCATATTTATATATAAAGGTGTTTATCACAAAACTATTTGTGATGAAAAACATTTAAATGTCCAACAACAGAAGAATAGTTAACTAAATTATTTTAAGTCCAAATTATTTTCATGTTAGGGCACACTATAATAACGTTTACCTTTCAAACTTGAAAGGCTATCAGGGCATGCGAAGAATGTAATGTAAAGAATGTAATGTAAAGAATGTAATGTAATGTAAATGTTGAGTAAAAGGCAGAATACAAATTTTACATGTACACTAAGATTCCCACTATAGACCATGTTAAAAAGAAGTGTTAGGTTGAATTATATGCAATTGCTTTTTTTATGGATCAAAAATGATGAAATATGGGCCATTCATGTAGTTCAGTCTCATACCTGCATAGGAACAAGATTGTAAGGAGATGTGTTAGATGTTAATACTGGTTAACTTCGGGTATAACTTTGTGGATGGTGTTGTTATTTTCACTTGTATTTTCTTTCTTTAAAAAAAGATTTTATTTATTTATTTTTAGAGAAGGGGAAGGGAGGGAGAGAGGGAGAGAAACATCAATGTGGGGTTGCCTCTCATGAACCCCCAACTGAGGACCTGTCTCACAACCCAGGCATGTGTCCTGACTGGGAATCGAACCAGCGACCCGTTGGTTCACAGGCGGGCACTCAATCCACTGAGCCACCAGCCATAGCTTCACTTGTATTGTCTACACTTTTGATTTTTCTACAGTGGGTAAGCACTACTTTGTCACCAGAAGAAAAGGGTAATTAATGTAAAAACAAAACAGACACAAGAATAATATTGGGAAAACCAGACTTGCTGATAGCTCTTCATATGAAAATGACCTTGAGGTCAGAATGGCCAAAGCTTCATGGTGTTGAGGAAGTGTACTACACAAACAAAAAGAATACAGGCATCAGAGCCAAGAGACAAGGGCTCCAAACCCATGACTGTTACTCATCAGCTGTGTGACCTTAGGCAAATTATTTAACTTCTCTGAGCCTCAGATTCCTCATCTGCAAAACTGGGATACTATCTACCTTGGAGGTTTTTTTAGAAGAACAAGTAAGGTATCAGGGAGAGTATCTAGACAATGGCTGGCACTTTGGGGACACATGGTGCATGTGATTTTTCCCCACCTCCACCCTTCACCCCCATCATCCACCCTTCAACATGAGTCAGTGGTATGAAACTGTGTGAGATTATGGTATGAAATGTGAGGTATGAGGTAGCTGCTAGAAAAACTAAGCCTTCTCTCAGTTACATAGTGGAGTGCTGTGGGGTAGCTGGCCACACTGGAATGTTTGGAGCATTTGGTCTAGTTCTGGGCATGTTATTTTAAGAGGCACATTAATAAACTGGAGCATTTCCAGAGAAGGCTGATCATGTCATCTTAAGAGTACAAGAATAAACTGTGTACATCACACCCAGAGGAAAAAACAAACTTAGGGAAGAAAAGTATTAGGTCAAGTGACATGTAGAAGTAGAGTTAAGACCTAGTGTGTGAGCTCCGGTGGGAGGAAGTTACCAGAAAGTACATTTGACTCAAAGTGGCCAAAACCTTTCCAACAGCAACAGGTGACCTTTGACAGGCTGCCTTGTGACACTGAGGTTCCCCACTGATGTGATTACAATCCCAGGACTCAGGAGCCACCTCACAGGAAACAAGGCAGAAAGACAAAAGGACAGTAAGTTGCATTAGATTAACGGTTCATAGACTTTGGGACATTAAAGAACAGTGAAATGTCAAAATACCAGAGGACCAACATGAGCCCCATAGCTGTGGGTGTTGGCCTCACTCCTGGGGATACCAGTTCAGGAGCAGTTTGGGCCAGCCTATGACAGTGTGAGGATGCACAGGTAACAAACAGTATGGAGTTTAGGCTGTGTATTCTGTGCTGTCCTGTGGCTGGGGTCATTGTCTGACACCTGATTCCCAGGACACATGGGCTAGCTTCCATGCAGACCGGGTCCTGCCCTGTGTCTTTAAGGTCTGACCCAGAAAGGACCCTGTTCCCAGGAGGCCTGATGATTACTACAGTGCACCACCCCTCAGTGAACTTGGGGTCCCCAAACCTCAATGCTGTCTGTTGTGGGTCAAATTACCTAGCTCTTTGCTTTGTATCCTGACAAGGCCACCTCTAGATTGGAATCATCAGATTTTTTCCATAAAGGGGCAGATAGTAAATATTTCAGGCTTTGGATGCCATAAGATCTCTTTTAAAACTACTTAATTCTGCCCTTGTAGTGCAAGTGGGAGTGGCCGTGTTTCAATAAAACTTTATTTGCAAAAGCAGGTGGTGGGCTGGATTTGGCCCAAGGGCTGTAGCTTGCCAACCTCTGCTGCAGCTTTGTCTGGTCTTTCTGCCAGCCGGAGTCCACTTTGTCAATGATATTTGTCAATAATAGAGACGTGTGTGCCAAATAAGGAAGTTGAAGGAAAACCAACAAGTTCAGACTTTCACCATCATTTGATTAAAAGAAAAAAATAATTCAACAATAATAAATAAAATGATTCAAATCTCAGAATAAAAGACAAAGTTTGTGCCAATTTATGGACCAGCAGTTGGACTAGTGTAAATCACATGGTCTGAAACCCTTCAAATTTTAGGGACTTTTAAATATTTTTTTATGTGAGCTAAAGCTAAGGTAGGTTTCTTCACTATTTTCGGACAATAATTTTCTTAGGTAAGTTCAAATTTTGTATTTATCTTAGTTAAGTTTCAGCTCCTTGTCCAGGGATTTCACAGTCTCAACCTTACCATGAATATCAGGGTTAGGGCCCTGGGCTCATTCTTTCCCAGCTGATTACTCTAAGTCAAAAGTTCTCATGTGTGGTTTCGGTAGACATTACTCACAAAAACAAAATCTGTTTGGGGTCCTCAATAATTCTTAAAAATGTAAAAAGGGTGGGGGTGGGGTGGGGGGAGGAGGGCAAAGGGGAAAATCAGGACAACTGTAATAGAATAACAATTTTTAAAATCTTTAAAAATAAAATAAAATAAAATGGAGGAAATCAAAATCAGAGAGGAGGAAGCAAGTTAAAACTAAATTTATCAGTAAATATAGCTGAATCCAGCTGTATTGTGCAGAAAGTAAATTTTCTTACCAGTGACCAACCATAGAAATCCTTAATCACCAGTGAGCTTTAATGTTATGCACTGGAAATTTTATGATGAGTTTTTATCTAATATTTCCTTATCCTTCTCTTTGTAGGGGGAAAATTCCATTAGGGTTATAGCCATAAAACTTAAAAATTCCTTTCTTTTGGCTTAGAACTTGAAATCAAAAGACAACAAAAATAAATCTGTTTGGGGGGAAAAAGGTCCCAAAGCTAAAAACTTAGAGAACTGCTGGCATAAGCCAATCAGATACCCCACCCCTCTGCCAGGGATGGTCAGTGGTGGGCAGATTCAAGTCACTTTGGGCCAATGAGGTGTTTGGACAGGCTTGCTGGGAGGTTGGGTAAAAAAGCTTTCTTGCTCTTAGGAAGGAGCTGTAGGAAGTCAGGCTATCCCTCCTCTAGGACGGGCAGGCCTGGGGAAGTCTGTGGCAGCAGTCGGCAGTGGCAGTCATTTTATTGTGGGAGAGCTGCCAGCCTTGGGAAGAAGTGCCAGGACAGCAGGTGGAGAGGTGGAAAGGACCTGGTCCTTGGCAGCTTTGCATGGTTGCTTCATGAAGGAGCCCTGATGCTGTTCTCTGCACCCTCGAGTCCACGAGCCAAATTTGCTTATTAAGCCAGTTGGAAATTTCTGTCATTTGCAGCTCAAAACATCCTTTTGAACCTTGATCCTACCACCCATCATAAGAATGTTTGCTCTTAATTTTTATAGATTTTACAAATGTGACATCCATAAGCCCTTGTCTTCATTTGAGTCAATTATAGCAATGGTCAGAGCCTGTCCAACATCCCTCCAAGATCATATGTACCCACTGGTCAATTCTTGTTGAGTCCTAGGATTAAACTAACACACTCAGGCCAGATCTGAAGACCTCATTCATATGTTTTCTCCAACTGGATGGCAAGCCCTGGAAAGAAAGAAACCCCATCCTCCATATTGAACCCTCAATCAAACCCTTTCATATAGAGCAAGACAGATTGGCTATAGAGGAGTCTTAGAAAAAAATCAGAAGGGGGAGTTGTCTGCCTCCCAGCCACATTCTCTCTCCTTAATTCTACTGCTCCCTGCTTCATGCTTCTGCATGACCCTATCCCACCCTCCAGGGGAGATGTAAGCTCGTCCATCATATTCCACTGGCAAATTTAGCTCATGGGACAGCTGAGAGTGCATCTCCCAGGGGGCACACACTTTCATGAGACAGCGACAGGAGTTAGAGGGGGAGCACTGGCTCTTTTGGAGTTACACTTGCTTTGAATTCTGCTTCCACAACTTTCCATTTCCCCCCTTGACTTTCTTTCCCAGTTTTACTGAGATATAATTGACATAATCACTGTCTGAGTTTAAGGTATACAGCATAATGACTTGACTTACATATATTGCAGTATAATACCACAATAAGTTTAGTTAACATCCATCATTTTACATAGGTACAAAAAAGAGAGAGAGAAATGAGGATTTTCCTTGTGATGAGAACCCTTAGGATGTACTCTCTCACCAACTTCCATATATGACATACAGCAGTGCTAACTGTTGTCATCACGTTGTACATTATATCCCTGGTACTTATTTATCCTGTAACTGAACTTTTGTACCTTTTGACCACCTTCATCCAATCCTCCCTCCCCCATCTTCATCTCTGGTAACCACTAATATGATCTCTTTTGCTATGAGTTTGGTTTTAGGGTTTTTTTTTTTATTCTACATATATGTTGGATCACACAGTATTTGTCTTTGTCTTATTTTTCACTTAGCATAATGCCCTCAAGGTCCACCCATGTTGTTGCACATGGCAAGTTTTACTTCTTTTTGTGGCTGAGTAATAGTCTGTTGTATATATGTGCCACAATTTCTTTATCCATTCATTTTTTTATGGACACTTAGGTTGTTTCCCTGTCTTGGATATTACTAACAATGCTGCAATGAACATGGGGGAGCAGATAACTCTTCCACATTTGCTTCTATTATTTACTGAGCATTTTCCTTAACCCCTTTGAGCCTCAGTTTCCTCATCTGCAAAATGAAGAAAATAATACACTTACACTGAATGCTTTTGAGGATTGAATGTAATTGTGCATTAAGCAGCTGGCACATGGTACCGTAGATGTTCAGTCCAACAATGAACATTTGTTGGGCACCTTATAGATGCCAGGCATTGTGCTGGGCAATGGGGGCCTGGAAATGATTTTTTTGACTTGTTACTGCTGTATCTCCATGCTTAGACCCCTGCCTTGCCCATAGTAAATGCTCAGTAAAAGTTTGTTGAGTGAATGGATGCCTCGCAGTTCATATTTTAGTGAGAGAGATGGATGCACATGGCACAAGCTGATGATTTCATATAACATGGGAGGTAATAGCTGCAGCCCTTCCTAGGGGGACAGGAAGAAACAGTTTTCTGGAATTGATGGGCTGGAGTGCAATTTTGAAGGATGTGTATGCACCAGTCAGGAAAAGAGAGGAGGGAAGAGTTCTCTGAAACTGATAGCCATTTCAGAGGCACCTGAAGAAGTTCATCCCATGGGTCACAGTGCCCTCTCTCAAACCAGGACTGCCCTGTGGCTGGACTCTTCTCTGAGAGCAAACATTGATTGAGAACTATGACCAGGCACCATTCTCAACACTTTTATGGATTCACTCATTTAGTTTTTTTGGCAAGCCTGAGAGGTCAGAACTATTATTAACTCCATTTCACTGATGAAGAAACTGAGACACAGAGAAGTGAAGTTCTCCCCACCCCAATCAAGGTCACGGGTCAGGGTTGAGATCCACCAGCCTGGCTCTGAGCACTTAGCCACCACATCACTTCTCTTTGGTTTTCATGACTAAATCACTCTCAGTCTTGTGGCGGCATATGGCAGTCCACTCTGTGCTGTGGCCTTTACGACCACCATCTCCGGGTTGATAGACCAGGGCAGTGAAGCAGGCCCACTGAACCCCAGGAGATGAGCAGAAGAGAAGTGGGTGGGAGGGGTAGCCCTTAATTCACCTGTCCTTGGCCCTGGTCTGGCTCTACTATAGCCTCAGCCAGGTACTACTTCTCACCCTGCAGCTCCCCCACCCCACCTCGTCTGGGGAAGAAGGAAGGTCATCAGGCTTACCCGCTTCTGGTTGGTCTCCTTGGACGAGTCGTTCATATTAACCCCACATGCCAGGTCAGGCCTGGGGAAGGTTTCTGACCAGCCGCCCTGTGTGCAGTTTCGAAACATGGAACCTGTGGGTGCCAAGTGTGCTATGTGTGAGTGGCAGGGACCATGGACAGAGGGCTGGGTTTCCTGGGTGCCCTCAGCAATGTCTCAGAGGCAGCCTAGAGCTTCCTTCTGTTACTTTGTCCCCAGCTGCCTTTCTCTGAACCACATAGTCAGCTCCCAATTGGCCCAATAATTGATCTTTGAAGAACAGGTAAGTCAGTCAGTCAGGAAAAGTACTGGGAAAGGCAAGTAGGCAGATGGGCCTAGGAGGGGCAAAGACCTGGGACATGTATGTGTGTGAGCATGTATGTGTGTGAGAGAGAGAAAGACACACAGACAGACCTGCTGATCCTTACACCTCAATTTACAAACAAAGCTGTCCCTGAACAAACACTCCCTCACCACTTGTCTTCCTCCCACTGCCTCACCCACACCCCCATCCCACTGTGCCAGGCACCAGGGCTCCATAGATGAGAGAGGCTGCTGACTCATGGCACAGCACTCAATTGTCCCAACCAGACCCCAGGCCCCCAGTGGCCAGGCCACAGCAGAACTTTTAGTGCCCTCTACCTTACTGCTCCCTGGGGCCCAGCCCCACTCCAGGGCTCTCTTAGACCCCTGTGCAATCCCAACCCCATCCCCACTACACCCTTCCCTTCACAGGCCCCAAACTCAGCTCCAAGGTCCCTCAATGCTCAAGGAGAGACTTTCCCTCCTCACCCTCCACCCCCTCAGGCTGACATGCCACCGCCACCTTTTTGAGCTCAGTGCCCTACACCTCCAGCATAGGCTGAGTCCTGTGCACTCACAAGGGATGGCATTAGCTTCCCTGACTTCCCAGCAGATGAGTTTCTGACAGCCCCCCAGCACCTGCCCAGAGGCCTTGCTCACCAAACATTTCTAGAGAAGCAAATGAATGGGGATAAAGAGCCTGCTCTAAGCTCTCTATATAGAAGAGGAGAGAGCTTGCTCACAGGGACCCTGTAGAGCAGGAGCCCGAACACTGGGGAAGGGGAGCCGGCATCCAAGAAGGAAGTCTTGGGGAGCCACCAGGAATCATTTTCCTCGTGGGAATGACTGACTCAGCTGCATCTGCTACTCTGGGCTGCCAAGCAGAGCTGAGTTCTGGTCCTGGGCCTGGGTCTTGGTGTTGCAGGGGTGCAGGGAGCTGATCACAGCCCTGCCACTGCTTTTGTTCTACTCTGCACCCTCTTAACCACACAAGCTGGGCTGGCATGCTCCTCTTGACAAGACCCAGGGTCTGGGTCATTGGCTCACAGGGTTTAGGGTCAAGAAGTTTCCACTGAGATGGAGACATATGGCTGGCATTTCTAGAATCAGCCATTATGCTAACATGCAGATTCTGATCTAATCTTCATAGGGGCCCAGTGAAGGAGGTGCTGTAGGCCTATTTTACAGATGAGAAAACCAAGGCTCAGAACTGGGCAACAGTGCCCAGCTAGGACAGGTCCCATTGCTTTACTACCTTCCTGCCTGGCTCTCTCCCTATGGACCCACAGGCAGCTTCTAGCAACAGGAGACCATGGCTTTTGGACAGCAGGTCTTCCCAGCCTATGAAGGCTCACAAGGCATGAAGTACAATTTTAGCACCAGAGAGATCTCAGTTTGAAACCCAACATTGCCTCTTGGTGGCCATCTGACCTTAGGTGCATCACTTTTCTGTGCCGAATGGGTGGTCACTCGCGTTGAAGAACAGAGCAGGAAACATGACAGCACATGGAAATTGCCCAGGCTGATGCCACACACGAAATGGCCACCACAGTGTTACTCCCTCCTACTTTGGGTCTTTCTAAAATAGACCAGGAGTGGTGGAGCTTGGAGTGTTGGAATTTAGAAAATGGGTAGAAGTTAGGTCAAGGGAGCTAGGTTGTCAAACAGGAAAAAATAGTGGTCAAATTTAGGCTGGTTAGGTAGGAAGATGAGTTAAGAGAATATAAACTCTGTGAAGCCCAGAACCAGTTGTCAGACATGCGTGACCACAGCTGGTAAGCTGTCTGTTAGGGGCTCTCTCCTCACCAACCCAGCAGGAACCCCGAGACAGATGCTGCATATGATCCAGGCCAGGTGCCCAGAGCAGCTAACAAGGCAGGTGCACTTTGCTAGCCAGACCCTGGGCAGAGCTGCAGAGGAGACAAAGTATGGGCTCTCTCAGGAATCCCTTCAACCCCACCCACTCCCCCTGCATTTAATGCCTAATAGGTAAACATCCTTACTCAGGTTCAGGCCAATATACACCTCAAGGACCGACCCCTGAAAGTACAGTCAGTATTTTTGTACACATGTATATGTGCAGTCCAAAGTTCTCATCTAATTCTCAAGAGGCTCCAGGACCCTAATCAGGTTAGAAACTCCTATTGTTTTAAGGCTCCAATTCCCCCTAAGATAGAAGAGAAAGAGGGCCAAGGCCTAATCCTCCCTGAGAAGTATGGTTTTTTAATAAGACACTCAGGAAGACTAGTGTACTTTTAGAAATTAAAAGAATGCATCTTAGAGGAAACTTCCTAGACTCTGGCACACACAGAGAAATATGAGGTGGAATCTAGTCTGCAATTTCTCATGTTACACGGACACCTGTCCTATCAGGGCCCATGAGGTAGAATTAAATTATTATTAGTTTCTTCTTACTAAAAGAAGGCTCCAGAACACTAGGTGCTCCTCCCTAGGTGGAGGTGAGGAGGCTTTCTCTCCTAAGAGAACACAGAGAGGCTGGGATCTAACCAGAACCCAGGTGGACCTATGGGGAAAGAAGATAGTGGTGGGAGGATGGCTCTTGATGGGAGGCTTGACTGGTCCCGACCTATGCTCCCAGACTGGCCTGTGCCTCAAGCTTGGGGCTGGATTTGAGCAGACTAGTCTCCCCAAGGTGAGGTGACTCCCACCCCCACCCCTTGGGGGCCTGTGCCTAGCACTCAACAGGCAGAGAGCTTCAATGTGGCCAGGCAGGAGGTCCCTGTAGGAGGGCCTTGTAGCCCCACAGCGACACCAGGTGGTAGTGAGAAGAAACTGCAGCAGAGGTTGGCATAGGACCCCCAGCTTCCTTCCCTGCAGCATGCAGACCTAGAACTGTACCCTTGCGTGGCCCCCAGCAGGTCTTGAGCAATTAAAGGATGGAGGCACCTCAAGAAGGAGACAGCTGAATTCTAGTTAATGAGGCAGGCAGGGGTACAAGCAAGGGCTTGGGGAGGGATGTGGCCATGAGCAGGGCTGTGTCTGGCTCCTTTACAGAAGGTCAGGAGGGATGGTGGTGGGGGGAGACAGAGGCACAGTGGCTCTGAAGAAGGCTATCAAGGGAGTGCTTGGAAAAGAAGAGAGTTTCCGGTCCTTCCTGTAGGAGAACTTGGCCAGCCAGGAGCACTGGCTAGGGAGTCGGAGACCAGGGTCTGGTCCTGGCCTTGCACTTGACCAGCAGGTTACTCAAGGTCAATCATGTCTGAATTAATCTCCTGTATCCCACTTCCGGCCAAGATGGAGACATAGGTAGACACGCTGTGCCTCCTCTCATAACCAAAAGAAAAACAACAACAATAAAAAAAAACAACCGGAACTGACAGAAAATCGAACTGTATCGAAGTCTGACAACCAAAGAGTTAAAGAAGACATATTAATCCAGACCTGTAGGAGGGGCAGAGTCGGACAGCCAGGGTGGAGAGGAATCAGGGCAAAGCAGCAGCTAGCAGACCCCGGCGCACAAGGCGGCCCCAGCAAGGTGGCAGATTATGGAGGGGTGTAATGTGCAAGGCAGCTGGAGGACTGGGCAGTCCTACATTCAAGCATAGATAAACCAGGTGAAACTGGGTAGCGGGATGGACCACACAACCCAGGGCCCCAGCTCAGGGAAATAAAGCCTCAAACCTCTGACTGAAAACACCTGTGGGGGTTGAGGTGCCGGGAGAAACTCCCAGCCTCACAGGAGAGTTCATTGGAGAGACCCACAGGGTCCTAGAACTTACACAAGCCCACCCACTCAGGAATCAGTATGAGAAGGGTCCAATTTGCTTTTGGGAAGGTGGGGAAGTGACTAAAATCTGGCAGAGAGTAGAGCAAGCACCACTGTTCCCTCTCATACCCCTCCCCGGCGTACAGCGTCACAACACAGCGACGTGGGTTACCCTGCCTGGTGAACACCTAAGGCTCCACACCTCAACATAACAGGTGCATCAAGACAAAAAAAAAAGTGGCCCAAATGAAGGAACAGATAAAAGCTCCAGAAAAAAATATAACTAAGTGACAAAGAGGTAGCCAACCTATCAGATGCACAGTTCAAAACATTGGTTATCAGGATGCTCACAGACTTGGTTGAATTTGGTCACAAATTAGATGAAAAACTGAAGGCTACGCTAAGTGAAATAAAGGAAAATGTACAGGGAACCAATAATGATGAGAAGGAAACTGGGACTCAAATCAATGGTCTGGACCAGAAGGAAGAAAGAAACATCCAATCAGAAAAGAATGAAGAAACAAGAATTCAAAAAAATGAGGAGAAGCTTAGGAACATCCAGGGCATCTTTAAATGTCCCAACATCTGAATTATAGGGGTACCAGAAGGGGAAGAAGAACAACAACAAGTGGAAAACTTATTTGAACAAATAATAAAGGAGAACTTCCCCAATCTGGCCAAGGAAATAGACTTCCAGGAAGTCCAGGAAGCTCAGAGAGTCCCAAAGAAGGTGGACCCAAGGAGGAACACACCAAGGCACATCATAATTACATTAGCCAAGATTAAAATGAAAGAAAGAATTCTAGAAGCAGCAAGGGATAAGGGGACAGTCACCTACAAAGGAGTTCCCATCAGACTGTCAGCTGATTTCTCAAAAGAGACCTTATAGGCAAGAAAGGGCTGGAAAGAAGTATTCCATGTCATGAAAGTCAAGGGACTACACCCAAGATTGCTCTATCCAGCAAAGCTGCCATTTAGAATGGAAGGGAAGATAAAGTGCTTCTCAGATAAGGCCAAGTTAAAGGAGTTCATCATCACCAAACCCTTATTACATGAAATGTTAAAGGAATTTAGCTAAGAGAAAGAAGATAAAAAAATATGTACAGTAAAATGACAACAAACTCACAATTCCTAAAACAAAAACAAATAAGCAAACAACTAGAACAGGAACAGAACCACAGAATTGGAGATCACATGGAGGGTTATCAACAGGGAAGTTGGAGGGGGAGAGGCAGAAAAGGTACAGAGAATAAGTAGCATAGATGGTAGGTAGAAAATAGACAGGGGGAGGGCAAGAATAGTGTGGGAAAAGTAGAAGCCAAAGAACTTATAAGTATGACACATGGACATGAACTAAAGGGGGGGGGAATGTGGGTGGGAGGGGTTGTGCAGGGTGGAAGGGTGTGAAGGGGGGAAATGGGACAACTGTAATAGCATAATTAATAAAACATATTTTTTAAAAGTAAAAAAAAAATCTCCTGTATCCCAAGCTCCACGGATCTCAGGGACAGACATGGAAAAATCATGCCAGGAGATAAAGACTGTAGATAAGTTTGTTGGTGTGTGTGCATGTGTGGGGGAGATGGTACTTAGGAGTAAAGGAAAGAACAAGAAGGGGTACGAGAGGGAGAGAAGAGACAAAGGAAAATATTTTAAATTTATTTCCAAGCCCAGCCTCATAGGACTGGCATTATTTATTGTCCCATTTTACAGGTGAGAAAATTGAAGCCCAGGGACAATTTGAGGAACTTGGGCCCAGAGGTAGAGACTGGCATCCAGCAAGACCCCATTTCCCCATGTTCCTTGCAGCTAGGAGTTGCCATATGACTGAGTTCTGGCAGAAGCGACACTGGCAGAAGTGGTATCACTTTCAGGTCTGGTCCTTCAAATCTCCCATGGCTGATCCTCTGGGTCCTTTCCCTTCACCAGTCTGAAAGCTGTGTGCCAACACTATAGCAGGAAGGTACCCGGCATCACCATGGAGCAAAGAGTTTCCTGCTCATCAGAAGCACCTGTTTTGGACTCTCGGCAGACAGACACTAGAGATAGGCTTCAAGATTTGTGGATTTGACTGTTTTGGCCACTAGCATTACCCAAGTGGTAAATGAAGGGGTGATATTCAAACCGGACTCTCTGGCCCCCTCCAATTTTTGTATTGTGGGGCATCAGGTGAGGCTGAGAGGAAAACTGAGCTACAGCAGCGTGTTCCCAAAATCAACATGTGTGTACACATGCACACATGTGCACTAGAGAATAATGGTGTGAAGAATTTACACTCTCCTCCCATGCTGCAGTCTTGGTCTAAGCCCCTCTTGGTCTCAAGAGGGGGTAGCTAACCCCCTCTTAGTCTCTGTCATTATTACTCTTTACTAAGTCAAGTGTGGGGAGAAAAGGTCTGTGATTTGCAGGGGGTTTGTGATTACTAGATGCCTGGAACATAGTGGACCTTTAGCCAGTGTTAGTCCCTAAGCATCCCGTGAGACAGCCTCCTCACTTCCCTGCCCGGAATTAAGAAAGACATTGTAAACTGTAGCTTTTCTCAGGCAAGAGAACCCCCCAGGAGGCCAGGGGCTTCCAGGGAGAGCACAATTTATCAGCAGGGCCTGGCAGAATAGGCAGAGGAAGTAAGTGTTCTACAAGGCCAGGCTGTGCCTGGGTGTGACTCAGACATGGTGGCTGGAGCAAAGGCCCTGGTTGCTAAGTGGGCAGAAACATAGAAGGAAGGAGGGGAGCCCCTAATTGGGTGCATGGAGCGGAGAGAAGCAAGCGTAGCCTCCTTTATCATTTCCCCAATAGAATGCCTCCTGTCCTCTTGCTTGGGACGCTAAGGATTAAGCCCACCCCACACCCCCCAGGCAAGGTTCCCAATCCCTAACAAGGACCCCAACCCTATCATTCCATTCATTACTTGTCCCCAGAGAAGATTTCTTGGCCTCATGGGTCCATGCTGAGGCCCCACTCAGAGGCTACCCCATAGCCTCTCATCTGGGCCCTTTGGACTAAATGGTTACCGCTTCTGCCGGTGAGCATCTGGAAGAATCGAGGACACTCCACTTCCACAATCTGTCCAGGCTCAGAGGAGGGCCAGCAGCTCATGTTGTCCCACAGCCCCTCGCAGCCTGCCAAGAAGAGCAACAACATCAGACAGGGACGGAGTGTGGACCAAGGCCACCCCTCACTGCCCTGTCATCATTCCCAACACCCTCATCTGCCAGGAGTTCCCGTTAGGTACTGTCTTTTTGAGTGTCTTTTCAACTTTGGGTCCTTGGACTCTGCCATCTACATAGTAAGTGCTCAATGTTGAGGAAGGAAGGAAGGAAGGAAGGAAGGAAGGAAGGAAGGAAGGAAGGAAGGAAGGAAGGAAGGAAGGAAGGAAGGAAATCAAATACAAGCCTTACAAGCGCTGATCTGGATTTCTCTAGAACAGGGACATCTCTTGCCCTCAGCTTGCATTAAATGACAGTGACAGGGGCCTCATCCTGGCTACACAGTAGAAACACATGGGGAGCTTTAAAAACATACATTATTGGCCCCTACACCCAGTGATCCTGACTTAATTGGTCTTGGGTGGGTCCCAGGCATGAAACTGGATTAAAGCTTTCCAGCTCATTCTAAAGTGATTACAAGGTTGAAAATCCTTGCCCCATGGTTCTCAAACTTCAGCTTGCATCAGAATCATCCACAAGGCTTGTTGATAGACAGATAGCAGAGCCCTATCCCCAAGAGTCTTGGTGGAACCTGGACATTTGCATTTCTAACAGGCTGCCAGACGAGGCTGATGCTACAGGTCTGGGACCACTGAGAGCCACTGTCTTGGCCTTTGGAAGCAGCTACATCAGCGTGGCCACTACATTTCTGGTAGAAATATCGTTGAGGACACTACTTTCCAGCTCACTGGGTTCCCTTCATGGGACCCGTCCTGGAAGAACAACCTAGTCTCCATGCAACGAGAAGCTGAATTTTTGGTGAACAAGTACCACATATCTGTCCTTACAGACACTAAATCTGGAGGCTGTTCCCTCTTTGACTTGGCTGCCAGAAAGCTCAGAGCCACGTTTGTTGCCCTCTTCTGGTAACTGACCAGCTTTGAAATGAATCAAAAAAATCACTGGTGTCTTCAATGCAAAACAAAGCACTGTCTAAGCCAGGCTTCTGGGTTATCTGGGTGTCCGGACTTTTATCATCTTGGGGACTTGTATTGTTCTTGAGCTACCATGCAACCCTGTAAGTTGTAGATAACTGACAGCAGTGTAAAAGATTTTTGTCTGTCGGCATGCAAATGAATTTTTTTCATTTTTTTCAAATGACGTTTTGCATTTTTTTGTAAATTCATTTTACCATTCAGCCTTATGTGTCAGGTACTTTGAATTCTCCCATGAACCAGTGGTAACATCTTACTGGTTCTCTCATTAATTAAGTACAATGTTTGGCAGGTATTCACTTTATATATGAATGCAAGTTATGATTATACTCTCTTTGAAAAATTATCATTTAACATATCCAGCCACTGATTCTCCCAAAGTTGACCCCACAGGAAAAAACTCAGGGAAACTGCTCCTTGTGACAGGCTTCAGGGGACTCATGCCACCTGAGAAAACATCACTATGGGAGATTTAGAGGGGACCAGAAATAGAGCTGAGGTGATGCTTATGAGGTAAGAAGAGCCACCCCTCATCTGGTTTGGGGGAACAGAACATAGACCTCCCCACCCCAGAGCCCAGGACCTTCAGAAAGCCTGGTCTCTGGAGTCCCACAGACCTGAGCTGCAATCCTGCCTCACCACCCGGCAGCTACCCTAGCCCAGTTCCTCTTCTCTTTTGGGGGAAACACATGCCTTCCTTCTGAAGTTGTCAAGAGGATAAGGTCAACCCCCACCTAGTGGGTGCCAATGAAGGGCAACTCCCACCCACCTGTCTTCCCAAGCTCCTTCCTGGTTCCTCCCGGTGTCAGGAGGCTGCACCAGGCTGGGGCCTCTGGATTGCAGGGCAGTTTTTAGCTCCAAGGGTAGGAGATGGGTGTGGTCTGTACCCACAGGGCAAATTCCCAACTTTGTAAAGAGTACGAGTCTCTTTTCAGCTGTGAGTACAACCAAGCTCAAAACATCAATACCCTTCTGACAGCTGTGTGCCCTCTAAAGGAAGTTCCCTGGTGACCTGTCACACTTCATAGGGGCTGATCCTCCCTCGTGCATCAGAGATCACCTGGCAGTATGCTAAGCATGCAGATCCCTAGACCCCACCCCAAGAGATTCTAATTTGGTCATTCTGAGACACAGGAATCTATTTTGTAAGAACTCCCTAGGATGCTGCTGTCTGTGGTAATCAGGCCTTGCTTTGAGAATCTCCCCAATGCTCCTCCCCACAGTGTGGGACCCTATTTCTGGGCTCAGATCCATCCTTGGCTCCCAGGAGCAAATCTGACACAGTGAGACAAGCAGCCTCCCAGGGAGGTCACTGCTGGTGGGCAGCTCCACCTGGTTCGGGATGCAGGCAGTTCCCCACCTCGGGCAGAGAGCCCATGAAAGCAGGAACCTGCATCTGCAACAGGATGGGCATAGCATAGTCACTCAGCAAACAGAGGAGCCACACTTGACTTCTAAATTCCATGTTAAGGTCCTGGCCTTCTAGTCCTCTGCCTGCTACCTCTGGTTGGGTGCTAGCAGGGGTCACCCTGTGCTTTACACATGGGAGCTCATTTAATCCACAACAGGGCAACCAGTGGGTGCCTGGACTCACAAAGCCAGGAAGTGGAGGCTGGGACTGTGTAGCCACACTGCTTGGTGCCACTTCACAGGTTCTGCCCACTTGTCCTGTCTCCAGATAGCACCAACCCCACCTGGGACCAGGCTAAGGATGCTGGGGAGAGGCCAGGAGGTGGAGAGGAAACAGGGTGTGGGACTGGGGAGGATGCAGGGAGGAGACTGGAGAGTTGGGAAGGTGAAGGCAGGTATGACCTGGCTGTAGGACCAGCCCAGAGGGAGGAGAAGGAGGGAGGAAATGAGGGAGGATGGGGGGAGGCCAGGCCTGAGGTCAGGATATAGCACTGGGGGCTGTGGAGGTAAGGCAGCCCTGGGGATGACAGCATGGGCTGTGGCCCTGGCAAGGGAAGTGGCGGGAAATGGAGAGGAGAGATGATGGACACAGAGGGCAGGGTTTGGATGTGGCTCCCATAGGACTATCAAAGCATCTATGGAACAAAAGGACCATGTGTCTGTGTCCTGTGAGGAATGTGGGAGATGAGAAGCTCCTTGGATATTTCTGAACCTTCACCCAACTCTCGCAGTGAGCCCTGAACAAGGAGGAGCTCGAGCTTCTCCCTATCTTGATCTCTCCCAGAACTCTACCACTGTTTGGATTACTGGTTGCCCAGATTCCAGCTCTGGACACTGCTCACCAGGCCTGAGCAGGGTGTCCTGGAGCTCACAGGCCTCTGGGTGACTCTGGCCTCCCCAGATGCCTTTGAGATGGCCACATGGTCCTGGGAGGCCCCTTTCCAGATGACCCACTGTATCCCTTCACTCAGAACTATTCCAGCATCTGGCCAGCCAAGATGGAGGTGTAGGTAGACACACTGTGCCTCCTCGCACAACCAAAATTAAGGACAACAAAGATTTAGAAACAAGAAAACAACCAGAACTGAGAGAAAATTGAACTGTATGGAGGTCCAACAACCATTCATCCATTCATCCAGACCGGTAAGAGGGGTGGAGTCACGGCAGGAGGAAGCAGAGGTTGAAGGACCCAGGTACACAGGCAGCTGCTGGTAGACCCAGGCCTGTAGGCGGTGGCTGGCAGGCCCCAGGTGCACAGGAGGCAGCTGGTGGATCCCAGGCGCAAGGCGGCTGGCTAACCAGGCAGTCCCATGTTCACACACAGATAATCCAGGCAAAAATGGGGAACAAGACAGAACTCACAACCCAGGGCCCCAGTGCTGGGAAATAAAACCTGAAAACACCAAGACCCCGCCCCCACATACAGCATCACAACCCAGCAACTGGGCTGCCCCAGCCCAGGGAACACCTATGGCTCCACCCCTCATATGAAACCAGACAAAACAAACAAACAAACAAACAAACAAACAAAATGGCTCAAATGGGAGAACAGATCAAAGCCCCAGAACCAATTCATCTAAGCAACAAAGAGATAACCAACCTATCAGAGGCACAATTCAAAGCACTGGTCATCAGGATCCTCACAGAATTAGCTGATTTTGGTTGCAAATTAGATGAACAAATGAAGGCTACAATAAGTGAAATGAAGGAAAATGCACAGGGAACCAATAGTGATGGGAGGAAAAATGGGAGTCAAATCAATGGAGTGAAGCAGAAGGAAGAAAGAAACAACCAAACAGAAAAGAAGGAAGAAACAAGAATTCAACAAAATGAGGAGAGGCTTAGAAACTTCCAGGGCATCTTTAAATGTCCCAACATCCGAATTATAGGGGTACCAGAAGGAGAAGAAAAACAACAACAAGTGGAAAACTTATTTGAACAAATAATAAAGGAGAACTTCCCCAATCTGGCCAAGGAAATAGACTTCCAGGAAGTCCAGGAAACTCAGAGTCCCAAAGAAGGTGGACCCAAGGAGGAACACACCAAGGCACATCATAATTACATTAGCCAAGATTAAAATGAAAGAAAGGATTCTAGAAGCAGCAAGGGATAAGGGGACAGTCACCTACAAAGGAGTTCCCATCAGACTGTCAGCTGATTTCTCAAAAGAAACCTTACAGGCAAGAAGGGGCTAGAAAGAAGTATTCCAACTCATGAAAGGCAAGGACCTACATCCAAGATTGCTCTATCCAGCAAAGCTGTCATTTAGAATGGAAGGGAAGATAAAGTGCTTCTCAGATAAGATCAAGTTAAAGGAGTTCATCATCACCAAGCCCTTATTATATTAAAGGGGTTTAGCTAAGAAAAAGAAGATAAAAATATGACAGTAAAAAGACAGCAAACTCACAGATATTAGCAACCACACCTAAAACAAAAGCAAAGTAAGTGAACAACTAGAACAGGAACAGAACCACAGAAATGGAGATCACATGGAGGGTTAACAACAGGGGAGTGGGAGGAGGAGAGAGGGGGACAAGGTACAGAGAATAAGTAGCATAGATGGTGGGTAGAAAATAGACAGGGGGAGGGTAAGAACGGCATGGGAAATGTAGAAGTTAAAGAACTTATGACACATGGACATGAACTAAAGAGGGGAATGTGGGTAGGAGGGGGTGTGCAGGGTGGAGGGGAATGATGGGGGAGAAATGGGACAACTGTAATAGCATAATCAATAAAATATAATTTTTTAAAAAAAGAACTATTTCAGCATCTGAAGCCTGGAGGATGAGGCTGGCCCATCGTCTGCTCCCTTTCTGCAGAGATCTCTCCCTTTCTGCAGAGATGTCTGTGAGGTGGAAGGTGCCTGGTTCAGACCATAGCCTCCCTGCCTGCTCAGCCACATCTCTTGTATTGGAAGTAGTGGGGGCCCCTCCTGATTTTAAAAAAATGCAGGAGCCTCTTTTCTCACTTTGAAAGAAATGGATTCAGGGCTGAGCTGACCAGGTCAGTCAGGACACTGGCTCACAGCTCCAGTCCATGAGGCTACACAACTCATGTCTGGCTGGCCAGACAGATGGGGAAGGTGCCAGGGTATCTGGCAGGTTACTTGACCTGGGTCATGTCAGGCTGGTCCCACAGGGACACTGGCCTGGTACTGGCAAAAGGCAGGGTGGAAATGGCTGGTGGTGAGATTTGAAGAAGAAAGTGGAGCGGGCTCCCCTGTGGGGTTCCCCTGCCAGCTGGGTCACTACCCCTTGTTATCAGGCATGTAGAGAGAAAAGGTTGGGGAAGGGGCTGGCTAGGCCTGGTCTGGACAAGCATCAGACCTTGTGGAACTCGTAGGGGTCAGACAGTGTCACTGCCCCACAGCAGAGATGAGGAAACCCAGGCTCCAAGAGGTGAAGTGACATGTGTGGGCTGACAGACTTACAACGGTGGAGCTGAGGCCCCACCTGCTAGGCTGACCCTTGGTGGCAGCAGACCTGGATCCTGACTCCACACACATTGTTCATGTCCTGAGTATGTGACAATGCCACACTCTCCCCAAGTCTCAGGTTTACTGTCTGGTCATAGAAGGCGTTGGAACAGACCCAGGGTGCCCAGCGTGCAAGAAGCACATCCCACATGGTGTGCACTTTTAGCAGGTACATGGTAGAACACTTTTAATTTTAACAGTTACACATTCTTATAAGCATTTTTTAAAACCTCACCTGAGGATACTTTATTGATTTTAGAGAGAGAGGAAGGGGGAGAGAGAGACAGAGAAACATCGATCATTTGCCTCCCGTACTCACTCCAATGGGGGAATCAAATCAACAACCTAGGTATGTGCCCTGACTGGATATCGAACTCACAACCTTTTTTTTAAAAAAGATTTTATTTATTTATCTTTAGAGGGGAAGGGAAGGAGACAGGGAGAGAAATATCAATGTATGGTTGCCTCTCGTGCGTCCCCTGCTGGGAACTGTCTGCAACCCAGGCATGTGCCCTGACTGGGAATCAAACCGCAGTCCTTTGGTTTGCAGGCCCGCGCTCAATCCACTGAGCTACACCAGCCAGGGCTGAACCCATAACCTTTTGGTGTACAAGATGCTTCAACCAATTGAGCCATCTGGTCAGGTCTTAATAGTTACACATTTTTTAAAAGAGAATTTTAATATGCTTTAAAAAGTTATAGAACTAGCATATCACATTGTGATTTTATAGCTACTACTGTTTAGGATGAGGCTAAGTTAGAAAAAAAGTCAGTTGGGTAAAAGGGAACCCTCGTGCATGGTTGGTGGGACTCTAAGTTGGTGTGGCCACTATGGAAAAAAACATGGAAGTTCCTCAAAAAAATAAAGCAGAACTATCATATGATCCAGCAACTCCACTTCTGAGTATTTATCCAAAGGAAATGAAATAAGTACACATATCTCAAAGAGATATCTGTACCCCTACGTTCATTGCAGCATCATGCATAATGCCCAAGATATGAAAACAACCTAAATGCCCATCGAAGGCTGAATGGATAAAGATAATTACAATAAAATATTACTCAACTATAAAAAAGAAGGAAATCTGGACATTTGTGATAACATGGATGAACCTGGAGGACATTACAAGTATACTAAATGAAACAGGTCAGATACAGAAAGCCAAATACTATGTGATCTCACTCATTTGTGGAATCCAAAAGAAGTCAATCTCACAGAAGCAGAGAGTAGAATGGTGGGAGAAATGGGAAGAGGTTAGTTAAAGGGCATAAAGTTGCAGTTATGTAGACAAATTAGTCTAAGGTCTAATGTATGAGGGAGGACCACCCCCCCAAAACAGAATTATGTTCTGAAGGGCAGGCCCCTTATATTATATGCTTCCCCTGCTAGGTGAGTGTTGTAGGAACCCATCTGCACCAGTTTACCAGCTGGTGTTGTTGTGAGAGGCTGAGTTACGCTTCAGTGAATTTTTTTGAAGACTCTTTCAACACATTTGCCCATTTTATGATGAGTGAGCTATGAGTACACCTGCCCATACCATGCTGAGGTTCAGCAGTTTTTGACCCAAAATGGCATGACCCCTCCTTCCCCATCCTCTCTATTCACCCAGTCTTGCCCCAAGCAATTTTTTTTCTGTTTCCCCATATGAAAAAAGTTCTCAAAAGAGAACGATTTGCCAGCATGGAAGAGGTGAAACAAAATGGCAGAAGCACTAAAAGTCATCAAAATTGATGAGCTCAAAAACTGTTTTGAGCAGTGGAAAAACGTCTCAATAGATGAACTATATCAAATGGAGAGAACTTTCAAGGTGATTAAAGTTTAAACATGTAAGAATAAATACACATTTTTTTATAAATAAATTTCGGGTTTGGGGGGGCTCCTCATTCTACAGTACGATGCAAAAAAAAAAAAATCAGTTGTTTTAAAAGAGAAAATTATTAAGGAAATCCCAGTACAGGTAGTGCATGGCTGCAGCTAGGCTGGGGGGACTATGGCCAGGGAGCAGGGTGGTCTGTGTGGCCTCTGGCTGCTTGCAGCGACCACCTGTGCTACAGGGTGTGAGTGGAGGACCTCAGACCCCACTGCCCACCAGGCTCCTGCTCTGAGTTGGGGGAGGGAGGGTGCCCTGTCCTAGCCTCCCCCAGGAGCTCTTGCAGAGGAAGCACAAATTGAAGGATTCAGGTCACTGTGGGGTCCTGGTAGTTTTAGGTCCATGGTGGCAAAGCAGCTCACCTGAGTTGGGGATGAGGACAATTCTGTGAGATAAGGGATGGGAGAGCTCTGTAAACAGGGTCACTGCTCCTGAGCCACTAGGAAGGGCTCACTTACACTGGAAAGGTGGGGCTGAAATAAATATAAAATATCAGCTGTGTGGGTAGGCAGAGCACAGGGTAGGTGAGGGACACGCCTCCAAACCCTCCGCCATTTCCGATGGTCACTGTCATCACTGACTGCCTGAATGGAGGGCATGGGGTAAGGCTGGGAAGTTTACGTGGGAAAGCCAGAAGAGACAACATCAGACCACAGATGCCATCTGGGGGAGCAGAGGTGCTGCCAAGTGCCAGTGGCCCAACGGGACAGCATGGAACACTGGCTTGAGGCAGGTGGTGTGGTGGAGATAGGGTGAGCTTTGGGCCTCAGTCTACCTTGGACCTGCAACTTATCTCTGTGAGCCCTAGTTTCCTCATCTATAAAATGGGCATAGTAATATCTCCAGGATTTTAGTGAGAATTAAATCATTTGTGTGTGCAATGCAAAATTTTTCAATCTGTTAACTTCTGTTCTTTCTCTCTTTGTCTGTCCTTCCTCTTCAGATTACTGGTTCACAGTCTCAGAGGGTGGCAGGAATACCTACAATCTTCCTGGCTTGCAATTCCAAAGGCTGCTAGCAAGGAATGAAGAGAAATTCTGGTGTGATCAAAATGCTTGGGAGGACCAGTTTCCTTCCCATCACCATTGGTTCCCTGTACATTTTCCTTTATTTCACTTAGCATAGCCTTCATTTTTTCATCTAATTTGCAACTGAATTCAACCAATTCTGTGAGAATCCTGATTACCAGTGTTTTGAAATGTGCATCTGATAGGTTGGCTACCTCTTTGTCACTTAGTTATATTTTTTCTGGAGCTTTGACCAGAAGGAAGAATGAAACATGCAATCAGAAAATAATGAAGAAACAAGAATTCAAGAAAATGAGGAGAGGCTTAGGAACCTCCAGGACATCTTTAAACATCCCAACATCCGAATTATAGGGGTACCAGAAGAAGAGGAAGAGCAACAAGTGGAAAACTTATTTGAACAAATAATAAAGGAGAACTTCCCCAATCTGGCAAAGGAAATAGACTTCCAGGAAGTCCAGGAAGCTCAGAGAGTCCCAAAGGAGGTGGGCCCAAGGAGGAACACACCAAGGCACATCATAATTACATTAGCCAAGATTAAAATGAAGGAGAGAATTCTAGAAGCAGCAAGAGATAAGGGAACGGTCACCTACAAAGAAATTCCCATATGATTATAAGCTGATTTCTCAAAATAGACCTTGCAGGGAAGAAGGGGCTGGAAAGGAGTATTCCAAGTTGTGAAAGTCAAGGACCTACATCCAAGATTGCTCTATCCAGCAAAGCTTTCATTTAGAATGGAAGGGAAGATAAAGTGCTTCCCAGATAAGGTCAAGTTAAAGGAGTTCATCATCACCAAGCTCTTATTACATGAAATGTTAAAGGGATTTAGCTAAGAAAAAGAAGATAAAAAATATGTACAGTAAAATGACAACAAACTCACAATTATTAACAACCACACCTAAAACAAAAACAAAAACAAATAATCAAACAATAGAACAGGAATAGAACCACAGAATTGGAGATCACATGGAGGGTTATCAACAGGGGAGTGGGAGGAGGAGAGAGAGGGAAAAGGTACAGAGAATAAGTAGCATAGACAGTGGGTAGAAAATAGACAGGGGAGGGCAAGAATAGTATGGAAAATGTAGAAGCCAAAGAAGTTATAAGTATTACACATGGACCTGAACTAAAGGGGGGAATGTGGGTGGGAGGGGTTGTGCAGGGTGAAGGGGCGTGAAGGGGGGAATGGGACAACTGTAATAGCATAATCCATAAAATATATTATTAAAAAAATGCTTGGGAGGAAACAGAAAGGAGCCAGACTTTCCTCAGACTAGGGAGACAGGGAGAAAAAAATGATGAGCAGGACATAGAAGGTTCCAGAAAGAGACAGAGTACCCTGCTGTCTGCTCACCTGGATGGTGCAATAGTCCAGAGGCTAGAGGGCCATGAGGTCAGCAGATGAGTAGGATACGGACAGCCTTGCAGAGCCCATGCCTCCAGTGAAGCACAGAAGGGGCCATGTGGCCTGAAACCGGGTCTATCAGCCACCACTCCCTGGAGCAAAGGTTAAGACTGGATGGGCTTCCTCAGACACAGTGGTGCCCTGTGAATCTCCAGAAAATCCAGAAAATACCAAAGTGTAGGTTTCTGCCATCCCAAGAGAATGGGGTCAGAATTAAAGTTATAGAAAATGGAGAAAGTTCTATTTTTGCCCACTGGAGTTAATGAACAACGATTGAGTTCATTCACACTTGTGAACCCTCTGGCACTAGGCCAGGTCCTAAGCGGTCACTTAGCAACATCAGCTCCCTCTGTCCTACCATGGCCCCAAGATGAAGAGGTGGCCCCAAGGCCAGTCTGGCAGTGAGGAGGGGGCTGGGATAGTGAAAAGGTGACTGAGAGGGCAGGACAGTGCCTGGGACATCTCTAGAGCCCCTGCCAGCCCTCTGCGCACTGCAAGTCTGCCCTGTATTCACCCACAGAGGAGCATCCATCCTGCAGTCCTTGGTTTATTTATAGACAAGCTTAGATGGCCTGATGATAACCTGGGACTATTTCAGGAACAATGTGTCAGGCTGCAGTGACATGGGACCAGGATCAAGCCAGGCGCCCTGGGACCATGTTGGATTGGGCAGTAGGTCCTCTCCAAAGCCCTTCCACACACCCTCCACCCCACCTGGTGCTCACTGTGCCTGAGAATGGAGATCACCAGGGAGTCCAAGCTCCTCCCGCGTTGCCCCCTTGTGTCCTCCTCTAGCTTCTGCTTTGGTCAATGTTGACTCTTTCCTACTGCTTAGAACTGCCATTTCCACCTCCCTGGCACCTTTGTGACCCTGCTCACCTCCGCTCACCTCTTCTCCTCCCCAAGACCCCACAGTAGCTCAGGAGGACCTCCTTCGCAGCCCCTGATTCCTAGCTTCATCGTGTCTCCCCTTGCCCTTTTCAGCACCCCTACAGCCCCATCCCTAGGCCATCCACAAGGCAACCTGGTGAGGTTTCCTTGGCTTTGCTAATGACCTCACCTACAGTATTTAGCTCAGGAAAAGTGTTGCCCTCCTTCTGATGGCTGGACCTCACACAGAAGTGGTCAGGATGGGGTTGGAGAGACTGAAGTTCCAGGGTGGCAAAGGCATTCAAAAGCCTACCAAAGGAGGAAAAGCTGAAGAGCCTTGGGTGGGGGGGGGGTTTCTCTTTAAACCAAGAAGCACAAGCCATTCCGTGGGATAAACTGCCCTGGAAGTAGTGAGTTCCCCACCACTGAAAGTATTCAAGCAGAAAGTGTCATGGAATTAGGAAGCTGGAAAATGCTTGAGATATTGAGTGGAGGCTGTACTGTATGAAATAAAGGATGCTTCAAACCTGAGGCTGAGTGAGGCCACTTTTTGGAGCAGCCTGCCAAATCTCCCTCTAGGAGGCCAGCTTGAGGCGAGCTTCTGAACATTGTATGCTGAGCCCTAACTTCCCAGGAACTATACACACTGTTCTTTATCCCACAGAATCCTCCTCATCCACCCCAAGAACTCTTCCTCACCTGATCTAAGCTCTTAGTTTCATGCTACCTCTCACAATAATTAAAAATTGGCATTGGCAGTCTCTCTCCCTTTTTTTTTTTCTAAAGCAAATCTATTCTTAAGAGCATGAGGCCATCAGGGTTTAGAGTCAAAACACTGAGTGATCTGGGTGATCTGGGGCCTCTCAGAGCCTCAATTTCCTCATCTGTGAAATGGGATAATGGTACCTACTGCACAGGTTGTTTTAGGAAGTAAACAAAAAAGATGTCTAACATGTTGTACAGATACAAGTTGTTTCTGAAAAAAATGAGCCAAGATCAGCTGTGACCAGGAAAGGGCGGGGAGACAAGAAGGGTGGAGGATGTCCTGAGGCAGAGGAGGGGGGGGTTGGGGCGGGGGAGGTGTTCAGCTGCCAAAAGCCATTAGCAGCCAGAAGAAGAATAAAAAAACAAACAAACAAACAAACAAACAACAAAAAAAAACAAAACAGGACCTGGGAATACCTGTCCTTTTAAAGAACAGGTATTTAAAGAAAAACACATTAAAAGCCAGCACGTATACAACATGGACCAACCTTGAAAACATTATGCTCAGTGGAAGAAGGCAGACACAGAAGGTCACATATGGTATGATTCCATTTTTATGAAATGTCTGGAGTCAGCAAATCCATAGAAACAGAAAGTCTTCAGTGGCTGTCAGGGCCAGGGGAGAGGGGAGGATAAGGGTGATTACTTCATAGGTAAGGGGTTCTATTGGGGTGATGAAATGCTTTGGAACTAGATAATGTGGTGGTTATATGGCTTGTGAATGTTTACTCTAACTTTTTTTTTTTTTGTCAAAAAGTGTATGTATTCAGCACTATTATACCAGAACATATAGAAAATATTGACACAATTATACAAGTATGTTAATCCTCCAGAATGTGATATTTTAACAGATCCTCTCAGTTAATAGAAAAACATAAAACATAATAATACTTGCAAGTATACAATTGATATAAAAATCTAAATAATAATTGATTTTTTAGAAACAATGTAGAAAATGACATTTGGCCACAATAAAGATTGTTTGAATCACATTAATAAAATAAAAAAATTAAATACTGGGTAATCACATGTAAAAATTAAATACGAGGCATACTGTGTTTAACATAATTGACAATTAACTAAATGCCATTAAATTGCTCATTCTAAATTTATGTGAATTTCACCTCAGTGGAAAAAACTGACCCTACTCAAACTAGCCAGCCATTCCTTCCTACCCATGTTCCTTGGGAGTGGGCAGCCAGCTGGCAGAGGTAAGAAATAAAGGTGAGGACACTAAGGCCCAGAGAGGATCAGTGTCTTACTCAAGGTCACACAGCCTCTACGTGACAACAGCCCACATCTCCAGGTCTGTCTGACTGCCAAGCCCACACTTTCCCAGCCACCGCACCATCTCTCTGGAACATTCTACCCAAGGGAGAGCCAAAGACCTTCCACCAGGCAGCTCTGAGGGGTATCAGCTTCTGTAAACAGCAATAAATAGCCTGGTAGAGCAGGCCACGCAGCTATGAGGGTGACCCTGGAACATTACCACAGAATGCTGGGAAGGCCTTGGCCATGTAACCAGGAATAGCTGAAGAGTTAATTTTTTATTTGTGATAAGTGTGCTGGGCTTGGTGACAGTTCCATGAGTGGCATTTCCTGTGACTCGTCCCGCGTTCAAACATTAACCTCCTTCCCAGGGAGGGCTGGGCAGTTTAACCATTAACCCTGTGCCCACAACAGAGAGTCCCACCACCCCTTCCCTGCCTTGGGTGTCAGGACAGATCCTTGTTGGGGATGGAGGTCCTGTGGGCTGTGGGCATTGGTACGCTTTGGTGGTCTGAGACTTCAGGAGCTGTGGAGGCCAGCAGGGCCTGCGTTACAGGGCTGGGCCCACATCTGGGGGGCCTTGGCCTCATCCCTGCTAGCAGCTTGATTCTGCTGTGGACACGATGGGCTTGCCCACCCCCATTGGCTCTGCCCCTTGTTATTTCTTCTGTCTTTTCAGGCTTTGAGGGGATTTTCCCCTCATCTACCACATCGGTTCTAAATGCCACACTGGACCTTTGGCTCTGCTTACTGACCTCTCAGCAGAGCAGGCCTGAAGGATTTCCCAGCAGGCCATCCTCGGATGTCCTCTGCCTCAGGGGCTTTTAAAATAGGTTTTCAAAGCAACAGACCCCTTTCCTAAATAAAAACTACAGAAGGCCTACATGCAAAGCAGATCCAAGTGGCCTGAGCCATGTGTGCAGGATGGGGCCAGCCTAACCACCCTCTCACCCACTGTCCCAGCCTTGCCAAACAGTCTCAAATATTACAAATCCAGCATAGCCCTTTCCTCACATGGGGAGAGTGAAGTCCAGAAGAGAGGGTTGCGGTCAGGGCCTTATCCACATCTCCCCACGAAGTTAGAGCCAGAACCAGTGCAGGAGTCCCAGGAACTTTCTCAACCCTGGATGCACAATTAGGACCATGTGGGAGCCTTAGGGAAAACAAATCACCAGACCTGTTCCAGCTCAGTCCACCTGGGCACTGATACACTTACAGTTTCCCTGAGGACTATAAATGTGAGGCATCCATAGGGTAACTAGGCAAGTAGTTCACAGGAGAGAAGCCTCCCAGGGGCCCAAATGGACCCCACCCATCCATGGCAGAGGTCAACTGGTCTGCACCAAGGAGCTGGGGCAGAGAGGCCATCAGAGATGCCCTGCCTTCCCATATTCTCAACAGCCTCATGAGTTCATAAGATTATTATCCTAGTTTTAAAATTGGCAAGTTGATTGCTTCTTGGCCTTTTGGCTAAGATCAAGTGTTGAAATTGACAAGTTGAGGAGCAGAGGGGTGAAGTTTCTCACCCAAGACAGCAGAGAGGAAGTAGCAGTGCTGAGATTTCGGCCCCTAAACTCATTTCACCAGAGTCAGACTGTCCATGGCCTAGCAGCCCGCATCACCTTCTCCTGGGCTTGCAGGAGCAAATCTCCCCTTGTACTGATGGAGCCCAGTAGAAACATCAGGGAACCCAGAAGGTCAGGCAGAAGGCCTTAGCCAATGGAGTCACTTGGGGCCTGAGTGGGGTAGGCAGAGCCTTTCCAGGAGGACTTAGGAGAACAAGGGGCTCGCCTTTCTGACCCAGGTCAGGCTCTGGTGAGCATCCCTCCATGGGTGACATGGGCTGCACTGTTCACCTCAGCTATGTTTTGATAAGTCAGACAAGCTGGGGACCAACCGTATCTCTGTGGGAGCCTTGCACCCCCAAAGGCTCCGCTTCATCTCCCAATCTCTCCCTGGGGCCAGTTCTCTTTTGTTTTCCCCTCTTTCCCTGCTCCAGTCAAGAATCTGCACTGACTCATTCACTCAATAAGTCAGTCAACAAACACACACAGAGTACTCAGTCTTGCAGGCCCTGTGCCATGCACTGGGGAAACAGAGGAGAGTGACACAGTTCCTGCTCAGGTGGAAGCAGGGACAGGCTAGCAAGCACATTTCTATAATGCCATGCAGAGGTGTCAGGAGGAGAGAAACCAAGGGTCCTATAGGAGGAATAAGGGTGGCCAGTTAGACCAATGGAGCTACAGGCATTCAGGAAATCATTCCTGCTGGACACTGAAAGGGAGAGTGCTTGGCAGAGTGAAGAAGAGAGAATGGGCGAGAAGGAAGATGGTGGCATGGTAGGAGGGAGCAAATTCCACTTTCCCTTACACACGGGAGAGAAACCTTGTCGATCTACGGAGGAACAGAGCAAACAGCCAACAGTACCACAGCATATATGAAAATAAGAGATCAAAAATTATAGCAGACATTGAAAAACCAGCTAGTAAGGAAGGTGCTTCAAGACAATAAGGGTCCAAGGATCCGTGCAGGGACCAGGGAAGCTGCAGCCCCAGGCCCGGCACCTGCTGGGTCTGCCACAGGGCTCTTGGGAGAGAGCTGGGCTGGCCGCTCTCTCCCCAGCCAAGCAGGGTTTGAACAGCACCGAGAGAGACCTGGTTGCTTGAGGTCTCGAAGAGGGGAGTCAGGACTGAGTGGCAAACACATGGGGGCTGTGAGTGCCCAGGAAAAGGCCTGGGAAGAGTGCACACCAGAACTGTGCCATGGGAGGCAGGCTGGCCAGGTGTGCCTGCCTGCAACCTGTGCAACCAGAGGCGGCCTGGCTGGGTGCGCCCACAACCTGGGGAATGTGTGCTTTGTGTGGGGCTTGGGGCCCCGCACATGTGGACCCGGAGAGAGTGCACTCCCCTTGGAAGGACCTGGGCCCATACCCATAGACCCTGGGAAAGCACGCACTCTGTAGAAAGCTCAGAGCCCACAACCGTAAACCTGGAGGGAGTACACTCTCCAGGAGGGGCCCCAGAACCCACACCCATGAACCAGAGAAAGTGCACCTTTAGGAGGGCCCGGATCCTGCACCCAGGACCCCAGGACCCTGGGGAGAGGCTCTGGGCTAGCTCTGGGGAGAGTGCTCGACTAGCCCAGGGGAGAGTGTCAAGTGCTGAAAGGAAGGGAAAAAGGCGATGCAGCCTGCAGCCAGCAAGACCAGAAAAAAAGGGTTTGGCCACTTTGAAACCAGCAAGAGGGTTTTTTTTTTTTAATTAATTTTTTAATATTTTTAATGTCTCAATTCCTTTTGCTTCCCTTCCTTCTTTCTTGTTTTATTCCTTCTTCCTTTCTTTCCAATTTTATCTCTTCTTCCTTCCTTTTCTGCTTTTTTTCTTTTTTCTTTTTCTTATCTTTTTAAATACCCATAAGTGAGACAAAAAAACAAACAAACAAAAAAAAAAAAACAACAACCCAGAACTGTGAAAAGACCAGAGTTGGACCCAAAGAGGGGCATCCCAACAGCTGAGACTGTGAGACAAATTTCATTTTGCTATTACAGAGAACCTGCAAGTTATTGTCTATTTGTATTATTATTTTTCATTATTCTTGCATATTTTATTTGAATAGTATTTTTGTATTCCTCTTCTTTGTGTATAGTCTTCTTTGCTTGGCTGGTTATAGTATATCGTTTGACAGATTTCCCCTGCTCTCTCATCCAGAGTGTATTGCTAAATTTACTGTCCTTAACTTCACTTGTGTTCCATTAGCACACTACTCGAGGTCCTATACTCCCTATTCTTCTTATCCAGATCACATAGATTCTGTCATGTGATTGTTGCTCTAATATTATTGTAAATAATAGTTGTTCCATACAGTTGTAAATACTCCACAACACTCCTCCCAGATCTCACCCAACATCACAGTTTCCTGAACTCTATTACTGCAGTGGTTAACTCTATTCTCTCACACACTATACCTATTTACTATCCTTTACTCTCACCTTACCTCAGAATCTGACCTCCCGCTACATCACTGCTTTCTAGATCCAACCCACAATCTTTTCCTCCCCGACAAGAGTCTTATCTTCCTTCCATCCTTTCTTAAAAGTGACTAGTTGGGCGGAAGATCACAGTTAACACTATACACAGCCAAAGGATCTCCTATCTCTTCTCTACCGACTGCTAAATATCATAGAATATTCTCTTGCTGTCTTAAACCATTTTGCCTTACCCACCCCCCAACTGATCACAAAAAAGAGCAGGTGGAAGCTGTGAACACCAGGATACCAAAAAGAGACTGCACCACTGAATCTCACAGGTATTCTACCACAGAAGTTCATGCCATAAACCCAGAGAACCAGAACAGATCAATTTAAGAAGTGGAGGCTAACAAGAAGAGTCTCACAAACAATGGGAAGACAAAGAAACAATCCCCAAATGAAAGGAAAGGAGGAAGCCCCAGAAAGAATGCTAAATGAAATGGAGGCAACTCAACTATCAGATATTGAGTTCAAAGCAATGGTTATTAGGAAGCTCAATGAGCTTACAATGAGCTACCAGAAACTACAAAGAAACTACAATGAACTCACTGAAAACTATATCAACATGAGAAAGGAAATAGAAACTATCAACAAGGGCCAAGAGGAAATGAAGGATACAATTTCCGAACTGAAGAACATAGTAGAAGGAATCAAAAGCAGGATCGATGAAGCAGAAGATCAGATCAGCGAGCTAGAGGACAAAGTAGAAAAAAATACCCAGAAAGAGCAAGAAAAGGAAAAGAGGCTCAGAAAGAATGAAGAAGGATTAAGAGAAATGAAAGACAATATGAAACGTAATAATATCTATATAATAGGGATGCCAGAGGAGAAGAAGAAGAGAAAGGGATAGAAAACCTATTTGAAAAAGTAATGATGGAAAACTTCCCTAATTTGATGAAAGAAAAAGTCAAATCCAGACAACACAGAGAGTCCCAATCAAGAGGAACCCAAAGAGGCCCACTTCAAGACACATCATAATTAAAACAGCAAAATTCCAAGACAAAGAGAGAATCCTAAAGGCAGCAAGGGAGAAGCAGGAAGTAACATACAAGGGAGCCCCAATAAGGTTAGCAGCTGACTTCTCAATGGAAACACTCCAAGCCAGAAGAGAATGGCAAGAAATATCCCAAGTAATGAGAACCAGAGGCCTGCAACCAAGACTACTTTACCCAGCAAGGCTTTCAATCAAGATAGAAGGCCAAATAAGGAGCTTCCCACACAAAAGAAGTCTAAAAGAATACACCTCCACCAAACCAGCTCTGCAAGACATGCTAAAGGGACTGCTTTAAGGAAAGGAAGGAAAAGAGAGAGAGAGAGAGAGAGAGAGAGAGAGAGAGAGAGAGAGAGAGAAACATAGGTATGAAAATGGCAAAGAATCAGTACCTATCAATAATGACCTTAAACATAAGTGGATTAAATGCTCCAATCAAAAGTCATAGAATAGCTGAATGGATAAGAAAGCATGACCCACACATATGCTACCTACAAGAGACCCACCTCAGGACAAAAGACCTACATAGACTCAAAGTGAAGGGATGGAAACAAATTTTCCAAGCAAATGGACAGGAAAAAAAAAGCCAGGGTAGCAATACTCATATCAGACAAAATAGACTTCAAAAAAAGAGCCATAAAGAGAGACTCAGAAGGTCACTTCATAATGCTCAAGGGAAGAATCCAACAAGAAGACATAAACATTGTAAATATATATGCACCCAACATAGGAGCACCCAAATACATAAAGAAAGTCTTGGAGGACTTCAAGAAAGATATTGACAGCAACACATTTATAGTAGGGGATTTTAATGCCCCACTGTCAAAAATGGATGGATCTTCCAAACAAAATACCAACAAAGATATTGTGGCATTGAACAAAGCCCTAGGTGAAATGGATTTAACTGATATATATAGAGCCCTTCATCCCAAAGAAACTAAATACAAATTCTTTCCAAATGCACATGGAACATTTTCAAAGATAGACCACATGATAGGGCACAGAACAAGCCTCAACAAATCCAAGAAAATTGAAATCATACCAAGCATTTCCTCCGACCACAAGGGATTGAAACTAGAAACCAACCCCAAGGGGAAAAACCCAAGACACTCAAAATCATGGAGATTGAATAGCATGCTATTAAACAATGAATGGGTCAAGAATGAATCAGGGAGGAAATCAAAAAGTTTCTGGAAACAAATGAAAATGAACACACAACAACCCAAAACTTATGGGACACAGTGAAGGCAGTCCTGAGAGGGAAATTCATAGTGGTATAGGCCTGCCTTAAAAAGATAGAAATGTTTCAAACAAACAACCTAACCATACACCTACAAGAACTTGAGGAACAACAACAAAGACAGCCCAGAGCAAGTAGAAAGAAGGAAAAAACCAACATCAGAGGAGAATTAAATGACATAAAGTCTAAAAGCACAATTCTAAGGATCAATGAATCCAGGAGCTGGTTCTTTGAAAAGATAAACAAAATCGACAAGCCTTTAAGCAGGCTCATCAAGAAAAAAAGAGAGAGGACCCAAATAAACACAATCAGAAATGAAAGAGGAGAGATTTCAACTGACACCACAGAAATACAAAAGATTGTAAGAAATTACTACCCACAACTCTATGCCAAGAAATCTGAAAACCAAGGTGAAATGGACAAATTCCTAGAAAAATATAATCTTCCAAAACTCAATGAAGAAGAAGCAGAAAGCCTGAACAGACCAATAACAGCAGATGAAATTAAAGCAGTAATCAAAAAACTCCTGACACAAAAAAGCCCTGGACAAGATGGTTTCACAGGAGAATTCTACAAAACATTTAAGGAAGAGCTAACCCCTATCCTTCACAGACTATTCCAAAAAATCCAAAATGATGGAAGACTACCCAACCCTTTTTATGAAGCCAGCATCATCCTAATTCCAAAACCAGATAAAGACACAACAAAGAAAGAAAACTTCAGGCCAATATCATGGCTGATGAACATAGATGCTAAAATCCTCAACAAAATATTGGCAAACCGCATCCAATAAGACATTAAAAAGATCATACACCATGTCGAAGTGGGATTCATCCCAGGGATGGAAGGATGGTTCTATATTCGCAAGTCAGTAAATTTAATATACCACATAAACAAAAAGCAAAGACAAAAATCACATGATCATATCAATAGATGCAGAAAAAGCATTTGATAAGGCACAGCACCCATTTGTGATAAAAACACCAAGCAAAGTGGGAATAGAGGGAGCATTCTTCAACACAATAAGGGCCACATATGAGAGACTTACAGCCAACATCATAATCAATGGGCAAAAACTAAAATCTTTTCCACTAAGATCAGGAACAAGATAAGGTTGTCCACTTTCACCACTTCTATTCAATATAGTATTAGAAGTCTTAGCCACAGCAATCAGACAAGAAAAGGAAACAAAAGGCATCCAAATCAGAAAGGAAGAAATAGAATTGTCATTGTTTGCAGATGACATGACAGTGTACATAGAAAATCCTATAGACTCCACCCAAAAACTGCTTGACCTAATAAATGAATTTGGCAAAACAGCAGGATACAAAGTCAATATCCAGAAATCAAAGGCATTTTTGTATACCAACAATGAAACAGCAGAAGCAGAAATCAAGAAAAAAGCCCCATTTGATGTAGCAAAAAGAAAAACAAAATACTTAAGAATAAACCTAACCAAGTAGGTAAAAGACCTGTATGCAGAAAACTACACAACACTGAAGAAAGAAATCAAGGAAGACACAAACAAATGGCAACATATACTGTGTTCATGGATCAGAAGAATTAACATCATCAAAATGTACATACTACCCAAAGCAATTTACAGATTCAATGCAATATCAAAGTACCAATGACATATTTCACAGATATAGAACAAACACTTCAAAAATTTATATGGAACCATAAATGACCTCGAATAGCTGCTGCAATTTTGAGAAGGAAGAGCAAAGTAGGAGGGATCACAATACCTGATACCAACTGTATTACAAGGCCACTGTAATCAAAACAGCCTGGTACTGGCATAAAAACAGGCACATGGACCAGTGGAACAGAACAGAGAGACCAGAAATAAACCCAAGTCTCTACAGCCAGTTAATATTTGACAAAGTGGGCAGCAACATAAAATGGAGTAAAAATAGCCTCTT